>JAGFMF010011574.1:1047592-1140561 GCA_019455555.1 Galemys pyrenaicus | reverse complement strand
CTCCCCACTCTTGTCTGGTGAATCCTCTCACCTCCCACGATTCTGGCCTGTACCCCCAGCTCTTGTATGCATAAATAAATAAATCTTTAAAAAAAAAATTCTATGGGGATAACAACTGAGAAAAGAAAGCAAACATTGTAAAAATTGAAAAAATGATGTAATATATATAAATTAAAAAACTAATTAAAAAGAAGCATTTATAACAAATAAGTAAAATAGAAAGGGTAGGATTCAGAAACTCATCACACATATAAAGTTACCTGCAACCATAGTTTTTCATGTATCATAAACAATGTATCTCTTGAGCTCTCCCTGGTGGAACAGGGGTTAAGAACACAGCACTATCAAGCAGTTGCCAGCCACTGTGACATGAGTTTGTTCTCCAGCCAGGGCGCTAACTCACATGATGTGTCAGACCTCTTTTGTCTCTCCCACTGATCCCCTCAGCAGTGTATTTCAGTGGATCTGCCTATTCTGGTCCCCACTCTGTCTCTAGTGAATCTTCTCACCCCACACCTCTGGCTTATATCCCAGTTACTGTGTGCATAAATAAATAAAGCTTTTAAAAATTATCTCTTTAGGATACTCTTAAGTTAAAACTTTCCACTTTGTTTAAGCTATTGTTAATAACTTTATTTTACCAGATGGATAAAACATATAACTTGAGATCCATTCCATTTTACTATGATTATTTCACCAGAAGTCAGTTGTGGTTATATACTCTTCTTATCATTGGCATTCTAACTCAGCTTCCCACCTAGTTCCAGCTACTTACCCTCAGCAAAGGTATGGCCTTAAGGATGGGCAGTCATAAACACCTTTGACCAACTGACCTTTGACCAACTGACTAGAACAGGAGGTGGGAGGAGAGGATATTTTCTGTAGAGTGTTAAAGGTGAAATTCAACTTGCCAATCACAATTTCCTAAGAAGAAGAAAAAAATCTATCTGTCTCTAATAGGACAGAAAGAAGTTTACATGCACAAAGAAAAGCAGAGAATAGAGAGCAGATGTGTTATTTGTCCCTATGTCTCGCTCCCTTTAGAGTCAGAGTGCAAGCTGTCATTTTCAGATCTTAGCACAGAGATACATTTTCTCAGGGGAGGCAGAGGGTGAAAACAGGAGTGGGAAGAGCACATTGGACAATGACTAAGACTACCAGAAGGAGAATATGGCGGGTTAGGAGCAAAGGGGAAAGGACTGTCTAAGGGACAATAACTGCAACTTTCGTGGTAAGTGTGGGGAAATAACATATATTTACAGAGGTGTAAACCTATACCCCTAAGGCATATACTGTGAAATAAATCAACATTACCTTAATAAATATAACTTTAAAAAGCACAAACACTCTTTTTTGCTTGGGTTAGTTCAAGTTGGATTTCTATTACTTGGAACAGTCTCATTACAAAGATCAAAGAATGGGTTTTGAGTTTTAAATTCTGTTTAACCAATAAAGAAAGAAGTAATTAAAAGAGAATACAATTATGCTATAAAATTTGTAAGCCCCTGCAGGAAAATAAAGCACATTTGAAAATGAAATGGATAGACATAAAGGATATTATGAATGTATAATTAAGAAAAGATTTAAAGTCTATTTAAACTTTTTCCCCTGTATTTTAATTGTTGTAATCAGTGTTTTTGTTTTTATCCTTTTATCCAATGAACAATCTTTGCAAACATATAAAATAATTTATATTTTATACTCACTGAAGAAATAAGAGATTTTGTAAAGACACAATCGATGTAAACATATTGATTTGGAAGTAAGATAAAAATAATAAAATAAGCAGAGCTTTTAAAAAATTAATACTATGCACCTGAAAGATCAAATGAGGGCACTATTTCACACTGATTTTCTACTATTTATGCTGGCATTGAAAATATTTAACTGGTAACTGATTTCTGTAAAAGCTTTCCAACTTTTCCTGTAAACTACATCCATATTTTTAAAATTCTCTTCTAATGGAGAATAGCATCTCTTATAATGTTTAATAATTATGTGCTGGTCTTGCAAGTGACATACATGTGTTGGTTATGGCTAAGCCCTTGGTAACATTATTTAAATTTGTGGCATAGACATATAAAAATGAGAAAATATGTAATTATAAAGCTGAAAATAGGGACCTTGTTGGTGGTACAAGGGATTAAGTCTTAGCACTATGAAGCTATCAGCTGCCACTTTGGCAAAAGTTCAAAACCCCGTGGGGAAGCTAATCCATATGGCACAGCAGACCTCTCCTATGTCTCCTGGTGCTCCCCTCAGCAGTGTATTTCAGTGGATCCACCTGCTCTGTCCCCCCACTCTGTTTCTGGTGAATCCTCTCACCCCTTGAACATCTGACCTACAGCCAGCTCTTGTATGCATAAATAAATAAATCTTTAAAAAAACCCTGAAAATAATCATGATCAAATATTACAAGAGCTTGCTACTTAGTAAGTTAGATGTAATTTGCCTACATTTTCCCTACATTTTCAAATAAACAACAGAAATTCAAATAAAAGTCACTGTCCTATGCCAATTTCTCAATATTACATGGAACGGTTTGCATCTTTTCAATTATTTTCCTTTGATCTTAAAACAAATTAAAGTTTTCTTATAGTGAGCCAACTGTGAAGATCTTTCTCAACATTAATATATATTTTGAGTTACCATATCAGTTTTTGTTAGTGGGTTAAGACTGTTCCTGGATTCTTTTCATGTTTCTGCCTCATGAAACATGAGACCCCAGCACCATGCCCCACCATCTTCACATAAACTCACATCATTTCAGATGCTCTTACACTCTTCTTTTTTACTTCCTGTTAAATAAACTTTGTTGACTAGACCTAGTGACAAGTAGGCAGAGGCTTAATTATGTGCATATTAATTCCTTCTTATGGATTTACCACCATATTTGAAAGTCATAGTAAATAATGTGGTTGGAAAAAACATAACAGCATTTCATTAACTGGACATTAAAAACCTGTTGTCGGGATTACTGAATCAATACTTCAATAAGTCAAGTTTAAGAATGGCAATGAAATCCATGCTTATTTGAATGTCACTTCTATGTGAAAGAGCTTTGTCTATATCCCATGATGACACATAGAAGGAGCATAGTAAAGCTTAGTCCTCCCAGGGTATATTTATAAAAGAATGAATATTACAAGACTTTAACCATTAATTTTAGTTTTATAATTAAATAATAAAAATAAATAAATAACAAAATGTAGAAATGAGATATAAATAACTGAGCATGAATTCTATGCAAGTATTTTTATACAGTGCCACTTAAAAACATGTTATTTGAAACACTTATGTAATAAATTGACATAAAAGCAAATATTAGATGTTTAAAGGCAATCAGGCAAATGCATGAAATAAAAGAATGCAAGCTATTGTTTTTACTTTTTTTTCTACTTTTTTCCCTGTAATATGAAAAAGTTTTACTTGGTTTGAAAACCAAGTGTTTTGTTACCCATTTGCCCATAGATATTTAATAAAGTTTGATATTTAAAATTTTTTATTATTTTTACTTTTTAACAACTTTTAAAAATTTCATTTATCTATTTTTTTCTTAGAATGCTTGTTTTCTTTTCTAGGTGTAGTCCCCACAGAATTTCCACCACCAATTCACCTGTGCACCATCACCAAAATCCCTTGTGCTCTTCCCATTCCTGCCTTGATTCCAATCCCTCCCTCTTTCCTGCAGAATGTCTCTAATTTGTAGTTGTCTGTTTTGTTTTGTTTTGTTGTGATTTTGTTATCTAGTGTTCTTTTCTTTTTCTCATGAATATTTTGCTACAAGCAATGCATAAAATGTATAAAATAATAATGCCACTATCTATTGTATTTAAATTTGGTCATATTTTACTGCAAAAATTTTACTTTGAAACATAATAATCAATAGTCATGAATGTAGAAGAACAAAAAAAAAGGCTTCCTTACATACACAAAACTGAAAAGATGATGAGGGAAAATAATTTTAACTGATTTTTTTTTTATATCTTTGGTTATAATAATAATGTCAATGAAATAAAAATTACCTTTTCAAACACCTTTTTATGGGCTGGACAATATGCTAAGTACTTCCCATAAACCTTAAATCTTCCTATAACCTTAAATCTGCCTAACAATATGATAATATTATTCTCTTTACAATATAAATAAACTAGCTACAGTACTTCGGTGTTCAATCCCAGACTTCATGGCCAGTAAAGAGGCAAACTTAGTAACTAAATTCAGGAGTGTGTATGATTCAACAACTCATGCTCTTAATGACCTCACTGTATTATTCTCAATATAATATATGTAACTTTGAGCTTGTTATTATTGTGTCACAGAACTATGCCCATAAGAAATCATTTGCCAACCTAGGAAGACATTAAAAGGGAGATTTATGATAGAAGGACAAGGTCTCAAGGAAATGCTAGTGGCTACCAGACTTTGATTTTTTTTAATATAATACTATATTCTTATGACAGCAAGGATTCCTCTTTCATGATCAATGTGTCTTAACTTGCTTAACTTTGGCATATTCTTTTCTATCATCTTCCCTAAATACAGAAATGAACAATTGAGAACTATAGACACTTGTTTTAGCGCAGTGACACACATAGTTGAAAAGATTCACTATGATCATGATTGGTTAAATTATAAGTCAATGACACTATTGAGTTCATGAGATCAACTTGAAACTGATTATATGCCATCCCATAGATGTTCTATCTCTAAGAACTTTCACTTACCATGCAAAATAGCTATCACAAACATTTGTCATTTGCAAAAATGAACTTAGATAACAATTTTCTGCTTGTCTAGCATTGAATTTTAAATGATCTCAGAGAAGCTAATAGAGTAGCACAAGGTGTTCTGGCCCAGTTATAACTCTTTGAAATAACTAAATAACTTTTTTTTTTATCTTCAAGTTATTTAATGTGCTAATTGTCCCATATGCACTCAAAGACCATATATATATATATGCATGTATGTGTATGTGTGTGTGTGTGTGTGTATATATATATATATATTCTATTTCCTCAGAATTAGGTAATACCAGCCTTATATTTAGAAATTTCTCTGGGTAGAAAAACACAGAATACCAGCACACATGCAGATCCTGGAGTCACCTCTTGCTCCACATGCACAATAAAGCCACATTTAAATTGTAGTTTTTGCTTTTAAAAAGCACTATGGATTGAGGATTAACCTTTCCATGCAAAAAAGAGACAGAAAGCATAGAAGTTAGGAAAGCCTGAGACTAAATCCTATCAGAACAATATCAAAGAACTGAGCCCCAAGGTCACCAAGGTCAAGTGGGTCAAGAAGGCCACAGGACAGCCCCCTGAGGAATGAAAGGTCTACACCCAAGTCAGATTCTCTAACACCTGGAATTTGTACCTGAGAGGGAAGTGTTGTCACACAGGTGTGAAAACAGATTTCCTCAGGAAAGCAATAGTTTTTGGGGGAACAGAGATGAATGAAAAAGGCACATATAACAGAACTTATATTTGTTTGAAGTACAATCTCTCCATGATAAATGCCTTATCTAGCTCCTCTTTTGTCTATGTAGTGCCAGTGGCAGGTGGAGGCCATATTGGGAACTCAGTTAAGGAGCTAGGGTTGGAGATGAATCAGCTTGCCCTTCAGCCATCAGGGGCTTTCATGGCCTCTACTTCATCCTAGCATCCAGCAAGAACACCAACTCACATAACTGCTGGTGCATGGACTTCCAGGGAAATCACTATTGGACATACAGAGAGAAGTTAGAAGACCTCTGATTAGCCAAAACAATCTTCAAGATAAAGAAGACCAATGAAGGGACCTCCCTGGTTGCGCAGTGGGTTAGGCAAGGCACTATGAGGCAGACTGTAGCCACTGCAGCATGAGTTCGATCCCTGCCTCTGGCCAGGGAGAGGCCCACATGGCATAGCAGACCTCCTGCCTCACCCACATTGCCTTTGGCAATGTGTTTCAGTCTATCTGCCTGTTCTGCTCCCCACTCTGGTGAATCCTCTCACCTCCCACAACTCTGGCCTGTACCCCAGCTCTTGTATGCATAAATAAATAAATCTTAAAAAAAAAAAGATCAATGAAGGTATTAAACTCCCTGATTTCAATTTGTTATGCTACAAAAGTATCAATATCAACAGTATAGTATTGGTGTAACAATAGACACACAGATCAATTGTGAAACTGAAGGTCCGCAAATCAAACCACACTATTTGGATAGTTAACTTAGCAAAAAAGTTACAGGAGACTGTAATAAAGAAAGGAAAATCTCTTCAACAAATGGTGTTGAGAAAACTGGACAGTTATATCCCTCCCCAAATTAGAACTAAACATTATCTCACATCATACATCAAAATTAGTTCACCTCCCTGGTGGCACAGGGGTTAAAGATACAGCGCTATTAAGCTATCACTAACCATTGCAATATGAGTTTGATCCACAACCAGGTAGCTAACACACAACACAGCAGACCTCTCCTGTCTCACTCACTGCTCCCCTCAGCAGTGTATTTCAGTAGATGTCCCTGTTCTTTCCCCACTCTGGTGAATCCTCTCACCATTCATACATCTGACCTACAGCCCAGTTCTTGTTTGCATAGATAAGTAATTTTTTTTTAAAGTTCAAATGGATTAAAGACATACATGTAAGTCCTGCAGCCATGAAACACATGGTTTACTCCAACTGGCTTCAGTAATTTCTTTAGGTTGTCAAGTCCAAAGTCCTGGGAAACAAGAGGAAGAATAAACAAATAGGACTAGAAGTTTCTGCACACTAAAAAAACATCACTAAAATGAAAAGCCATTCTGAATAGGAGAAATGTTTGTATACCATACATACAACATGGAACCAACATAAAAATTCACACAACTCAACAACAATAACAATGGCAAAAGAACAAGTAGCCCAATCATAATACTATCAGAAGTTCCCTGATTTCAATAGAGCCCTCAGTGTACATCTCTTCTTCCTACTTATTATCCAGTTTAAATATTATGTTTCAGCATTATAATCAGTCTTTTGCATTTTTTTACTAAGTAGTTTGCCTTTTCAATTCCTGAAAAAATTACTAATTTTGGAGTATCCTGTTTATATGCATACATATTGCTTCACATAAGCATCATTGCTGAAAAGTCACACAATGTTGCAGAATTCCTTTGCTTAAAAGAAGGATTAGAAAACTTCAGTAAAGCCTAGACCATTTCTACAATCTGCTGTAATTCTCTTGTAACCTTTACACAAAGTTTCATCAAAACTCATTTTCTTTTTTATGATACTTTGATGACACGTCTCTTGCTACTTTACTTCCCTTGATTCCCTTGATATGATTCAATTAATCATATATCAAAGGAAATTCAATATCCTAAGCAAATTCCATGTCTCTTCACCTAAAACAGAACTTAGATAGAATAAAGATTCAATAGCTATCAATAAGTTAGTTATTCACAAAACACTTATTTTGAGTCTAAATTTTTCATTGATAGATATAATTTGCAACTCTTCTGCTTCAGTACTGCACTGCAACCTAAGTCAAGAAAACATAGTCTGTGCAGCTTTAATAATGTTTTTTTTAAAACTCAAAATGTTGCTTGTCTTAAACTTCATAAACCATAGTTTAGTAAGACTTATTAATCTCTTTTTCAGTTTTTACATATGTTCCTAAAACATGACACAAATGAAATTTGCTTCTAGGGCATCCCTAAATCTTTCCAATTTGAAAAGTTGCATAACTTGTCCATCCTCCTTTACTCACCCATATTATTTTCATCCATGTTATTTTCATCTTGATCACATTACTGGATGAACTCTGTGGCAAGAAAAGATACCCTATATTGATTTTGTGTTGTATAAAAATGTACTCTTTCTCTCCATACACACATGTATTATATATACATGTGCACACACACATATATGTATACATAGATAAATTTTTGGCATGGAATTCCAGTAAAATATAGTAAAAGATAACAAGTATAAGTTCCTTTTGTTACAACTTTTTTCAGGGTGAACGTGGGTGTGTGTGGGTGTGCATGTGTATGCATGTATGAGCAAGCACATGCACGTGGTAGCAGTTTATATTCTCATCAAAATTGTATTTTGATTTGACTGAAAATACCTTTCTGCTTACAAAAAAAAACCCTACATACTGTTCCATCTGTCTTGTACATTATGTTGTTAAATATTTATAATGATATTGTTGATTTACATGATCTTTTGATTTCTGAGAAATATGTTTTAAAGTTTTCTATTGTGATAGTATGTGGGTCATTTTCTGTTTAATTGTGGTATCTTTCATATATGTTAATTTCTACCACCAGGTGCATGGTGATCCCTTGGTATGGATTAGAATGACAGATGACAGCACATCTAGAATGCTCTTTCAATTGGGACTTAAAACTCAGCATATTCATTGAGACCCACAATTGTTGTGGCAAGCACAGACATTATTGAAACTATAGAAACCATAGCAAAAACAATATCATAGATCTCTGGGACTTGCATGTAGTTTCATATGATTTTAGAAAGGACTATTCTTAAAAAGTTTCTAGCTTTCTTCACCCCTATTAGGGACTAAAAGGATATCCAGTAATATTTATAATTATTGTGAAAAATAGATGAAGTTTTTGAAATTCCCTGATAAGACAGTAAATACAGATTTCTATACCGTGAGACCAAATTCATGTCTTCTGCTGATAAACAGTATCTGTTTTTGAGAAACATGTTTGGTATCTAATCAACAATGGTAGTCATGGAAGTTTAATTGCAGGAAATCAGTTATTAAGTGACCTGAAATGCTAATCATGAACTATTATATTTTCACCAAATCATAATCTTGTGCTTATGGATAAGCAATGTATTATCAAATGTAAGTAGTAGATAAGAAATTAAATTTAGTAAAGTTTTGAAAGTATATACTTGTTGCAAATGCTGACAGCTCATACTACAACACTATCAACACTTGTGTTTTTGTCTATATTCCTTAATCCAGTCTTAGGGCTTCATAGATAGTGTCCTATGGTAGATAACTAAGAAAGAAGAAAACATGTTCCATTCTTGATTTATAGTCTACATTTTACACTGGTTGTAAATGTAACTGAATAGATGTAGAAAAACATTCTAATCTAGAAGTGATCCTGAAGGACAGTAAGGAAAATAAATCTTTCCAGTGGATAAAAATTCAAGCAGTACATTTTGTTTTCTATTTAACTAGGACTGAGAAATTGCTATAAGAAAAGATTGACATAGATTCATGAGCATTTGTCCACAGTCTGGATGCATGATCAAGGACTTGGAATGAATAGGATTAGAAAATTGGTTAGCAAGGAGTTCTGAGGAAGAAATATTGGGATATAAATCTAAGAATGACTAGAGATTGTAAAGATATTTTTGTTCTAAACTGAACTCTCTATAGAGGAGTCTTTCAATTATCAGATGTGCAAAATAAAACATACAGTGCAAAAATTCCTTTTTATAAGTCATCCTGTGCTTACACAATGAACCCACATAAACAATATCACAATGTTAGTAATATAAGTACACTACTTCTCCTCAGTAGACTATCATGTCTATAAACAGCAAAGGAAAACATTTTTTTTCTTGTGGGGTCATTTATGGTGAGGGCTTATTACAATGGACAAATTGTATCATGGGATGATATTTATTGTGCAAGGAAGAGAAATAACATTGTATTTTCTTTGTGTTGTTCTAATATTTTAAAAATTTTCTTCATTATGCAAATTTTGGATTTCTTATATAGTAGAAATAAAATCTCTTCCATGTCTGTGTTGTTGGGGTCTGGAATTGTGTTTCCCTTCTATGTTGTATTTTTCTTTTTTCCCTTTGCTTGCATTTGGTTTTGTTCTGTTGTAGATGGAGTTTCTGTTGGACATGGGTCTTCCTTTCCCATTATTCTGGGTTTTTACCAGGTGGTGGGTACAAGGAAACCCGGGCTTTCCTCAGACCCATTTTTGGGATGCAATTCAGTGGTGATTCCACTGGTGGGCCAAGAAATATATTGTGACTATTACTTGCATTTTTTGCCTACAACACTTCTGAGAATACCATTCATGGATTTATCAACTGCTTCATTCACCAATATGGTATTCTGTACACAAGGAACATATTTTATCTTGTAAATAAACAATGAGGTTATGTTGATAGAAATCACAGGTCTTATTACAGACCCCATTACTATAAACAACTAGCTTGGTGGAATAAATAAGTGCTTTTTGAGGACTAAAGCAATGAATGCTAGTTGGGAGGTACATCTAGGAAGGATGGGTTCTATCACAGAGAATGCAGAATAGCCTATGAATCAACAACAAAGATCCGAGACAAACTATATTGGTTTGGGAATGATGCAATAACCATGAGAGTGGTTTCTTTCATTATTACACTTAATATCACATGCCATTTTTCCCCCTCCATTTAATTCCCAGTTTGATTTCTGCTGTTGTAGAGATCATGCTTCCTAAGAGGAATGCTTTACAGAGGACATGTTATTGTTCCATTAAATTGGAATGTGAATCTGCCACTTAATTATTGGCACTTTTGCTTTTATTTGATACTGTTGCTTTATGATCTTGAACCAGCAGAAAAAGAAGAGTATTGCTCTATTGGCTGGTTGATTGATTAAGATTTTAAGGGAAAATAGTATTGCTGTTACTCAATAGGGGTCTTAGAGAATTATGTCTGTATTATCTACAGGGTGCCTCTCAGTACTTTAATGTTCAATAGTAAAAGTTAATACAAATTTACAGCAAACAAACAAAGTCAGTACATTAAGGATTCAGTTTATTCAGGAATGATTATATTTGTTATTCCAGCAGGTAAAGAACTACTGAGCTCTTAAATGTGAGCAAAAGTACTCATATAACTCAACAAAAAGAAAACATAAATCCCAATTAATTAATGAATCAAAAATCCAATAGATACTTCTCCATAAAGATATACAGATCCAACAGGCATAAGAAACAATACTTATCATCACTTATTATCAGGGAAATGTAAATCAAAACACAATGAGATACCACCTCATAAGTGTGAGACAGACCCATATATAAAACAAAACAAAACAAAACAAAACAAAAACAAGAAAGAACAAGGGTTCGGAAGGATGTAGAAAAAAAGGAACCCACATACATTGCTGATGGGGATGTAGGTTGCTCCAGTCCTTAGGGAAAAAAAGTACCATAGTTTCTAAAAATTTTAAAAATATATCTGCTACATGATGCAGCAATAACACTAAGTACTTATGTCACACCTATGTTAATTATAACAGTTTTTACACAGGCAAGTTATAGAAACAACCCAAGTCCTCAATGACAGATGAGTGGATTAAGAAGATGTGGTATACATACACAATGGAATACTACTCAGCTATAAAGGAAAATGAAATCTTGTCATTTGCCACAATATGGATCAACTGGAGGGGTTTATGCTAAGAAAAATAAGTCAGAAGGTGAAAGACAAATACATTATGATGACTTACATGTAGAATATAGAGAAATGAAACAAAAGAAGACACAAAATTAAACCAAACAAACTCCAGAAATCTGACTTGAAGAACTGAGGCTACCAGAAGGAAGGACAAGTATTGGGAGACAGGAGGGAATTACATATGATCCAGAAATACCTCTCAGATATTTATACTAAAAACATGAAAACTCTAATATGAAACAGCTTATGTAAGCCTATGCTCATAGCAACATTGTCCACAATTGCCAAGTCATAGAAGTAAGTCCCCTCAACAGATGAATGGGTAAAGAAACTGAAAGTTTCTTTCTTCACAACAGACTATAATTGACAATTTGCCATGCTTTGGTGGTGGCTATGGTGCAGTCACATATATCTGAAGAGGTGGAACCTGTACCGTTGAATCATATACAGTATTCTAAATCAATGTCACCTAAAAATACATAAATAAACAAGCAAATAATATTTTTGAAAGGAGGAAAAACCATGGAGTGGGTAGTGGCAGATAAATTATGGATTCATGACCATTTACAATGAGAACTCTACCAGTTATTTTCCTTTGGTTTTTATGTCTTTATATACTTAATGTTTTATCTATAACTTTTTTTATTTTTCTCTTAGTCTTAATAATTTTATAAAAGGTTTATTTTTTCTGGCCATATTGTCTATAGGTACAAAATATTCAGATGGGGCTATAATCAATGTAAAAAGGAATTGACACAGTCTAGAGATGGATATTATGATGGATTCTCAGATATGCATTTATTGAGTGATGATGGGGACTTTGTATAATTTTGGGGAAAGTGGAAGAGTAATTTTGTTTATACAAAATGAAAATTGTTTCTCCTCAAGACAAATCATGGGCTATTTTTGTTGTTAAAACAAGTGTGAATGCTGTGCTAATTACCTATTTTCTCTACCTTTAAATCCACCCTTATCATCCAGCTATGCTAGCAAGGGGACTTTGCAAAAAACATTTCTATTTTTTCAGCTGACTCTCTAGTAGATTGCGGAAACAAGGCTTTAGAGTTAGGAAGAAAGGATGGAAGAGGAACAGGGACCTATTTATTCCTTTTTGTTCCCAATTCCTGTCAGTCTCCACTGTAATGGTTCTCAATTGACAATGATCATTAATTGACGTAAGAGCAGGTAATTTCAATTTTAGAATTTCACAGACCATCAAAGCAACCTTGTTTTATCTCCTCAGGATAGCTGGAAGGCTCCCTGTCTTCTGACTTCGAACTACATGGGCTTCTCAGTTTTAAGAGTACCATAGACTTCCTTTTGTTTCCTTGGGCTTAAGTGGTTATAGTTGTTTCCTGTAATAATTAAATCTATGAAACCTCACTCTCATTCTAGAAGCCTTTTAGTTCTCTAATGCCTGCTAAATGCTTTTTGTATCAAATTCTTCCTGTTAAAATAATTGCTATGATTTCTAGCTCTGACATAGACATTATACTAAGTATTGGTAGTATAATGAACAAGGCAAAAGCTCCTTTCCAGGTTCACAATAATGTAGAGAAGGGTATGTAAATAGGTAATTATAATATAGTGTGTTATGCATTATTTCTGCAAGGCCCCAGAGATAATATAATACCATTCCAAAACTCATGCCTTTCTTTCAATGTTACACTGTTTTCTCTGTCTAGAATATTTCACTCACCTATTCAACTAATATTTCTTTTCAGCATCCTGTGTATAGTCTGCAGGATGTCTTGACATAGATTAATAGTCAAAAAGGAAAATAAAGCGAAAATGACAGAATTATTATGTCCCATTGTAGGGTCAGTGAAAGGTGTCAGGCTTTTCTGCCCTCTTGCCATTGGTGTCCATGATGGATACCTGCAGTCCTGCACATGTGCCTAAATGGACATGTGCAAGTGGGTGCATGTGGACTGAGACACAGGCATAAAAGGGTGGCATCATGAGGATGCCAAGGGAGAGAAGAAGGAGAGAGACAGAGGCTGAGAGAAGAGAAGAAGCATAAGCAGTAAGCAGCTGCAGCCCAGAGAGTGAAGATGTTCTGGGGAGCTGGGAGGCCTGCCAGCCTCCCGGTCCCCTGGTGCCCCTGTCTGCCATGTACCTAGTCCTATCTGACATAATGGAGCAATAAAAGTCTAAAAAAGCCACCTAGGGCTCCAGGACTCCTCCTTGACCCATCTGCTGGAATCATCAAGAACTTTCTCTGTGCCCTTGCTGACACCACACACATTATAGACAATAAACAAATAATCAGATATTTACAGTTACTATTCTACCATGATAAATATTCTGAAGAAAAATATGGGAAGGTAGGAAAATATATTTTAGGAAAGTTTCACCCATTCTAGTGAAGTCAGAGAAATAATATCTGATGAACTGATATATGAACATAAATCATAAACTATAAAATAAATCAATTATAGAAAGTAATTTTAAAAATTTCCTAAAGAACCTAAATTGAAAGGCTACATAATTAATTCTAGGATGTGAAAACAAGCCGTCACCACCATCTGTACACCTTCCTTTTCCCCTCCTTTCATGTTTTTCCACCTCCCAATTGTGACAACCAAGATGTCTCCAGACATCACCACATGCTCAAATTAATCCAAGTCAAGAATTCCTGATAACCTTGAGAGTTCTCTCATACATATGACAATCAAAATCCAAAACTATTTAAAAAATATCATAGGATGCTAGTTTGTAAATGATGAACAGAAGAAATGAGGTCTAGGTCCTTGTTTTAATGAATTTATAGTACCAAGTTGTTTAAAATGGAAAATGGGTTGGCTAAATGCTTATTTGAAATGGTGTAGGATAAATAAAGATTGGTCAGGCTTTTACGCTATTGGCCTCTGTGGCTATCACTTGTGGCCTTGAACGCGGGAGGCACGTGGGAATGTGGGCACCTGGAGGATGGTGTGGGCATGCATAAATGGGCACACCTGAGCCATGAGTCTGCGCCTATAAGGGTGGATCACTCAGATACAGGGATGGTTACAGTTCAACAACTATGAGAAAACACCAGAGAAGAGAAAGGGTAAAGATTTGCCGGTCTCTGGGAGGTCTCCTTGCTTTGCCGGCCTGTGGGCTTGCCCCACAATTGGCTTAGAAAGAACATTAAATCTTGAAAAAAGACACTGAGGGCTTGCTGGAACTATACCTGGTAATATTTAGTTTATCATAACTGGGGCAGGGAAATTTTTGCTTTCAAGGAAACTAATGGTATCCCAGAACCAGTAATTCTAAGATGGAGAAGATCCCCCTATTGTATGAAGTATAGTTCTTTAGAATCAAACGAGTAACAGGTTCAATTAGAAAACATTGACAGAATATTCCCCCATGATTATGATGGAAAAGAGAAGCAAAAGTGAAGCTAGCACAGGAAATCTAGGAAATGCTTATTATGTACTTTATGGGTAATATCATGTAAGTGCTGTGGTGCCAGCAAGGCACAGAGCAGGTTCTTGATGATTCCCATAGATGGGTCAAGGAGGAATCCTGGAGCTCTCAGTGGCTTTTTTATGCTTTTATTGCTTTTTCTATCAGAGGCAACCAGGTACATGGCAGGAAGAGGGGCTGGGGCAGGAGGACAGGAGGCTGGCAGGCCTCCTAGTCCCCAGCGTATTGAATCTTCACTCTCTGGGCATCTAACCTCTGCCCTCTCTCTCCCTCTCTTTGCTTTTCTCTCTCTTTTCGCTTTCTGCTCTGCACTCACTCTCTCTTTCCTCTGCTGGCATCCTTGAAATACCACCCTTACACACCCCATGGCTCAGCCCAGGTGCACCCACTTGCACATGCCCACACCCTGCTTAGGGGGTGCCTGTCCATCATCGACACCAACGGCAGGAGGGCAGAAAAGGATGATCATTTTTCACTGATCCTACAAGTGTTTATGTGTTATAACACATGTGCTCTCCAGCAGCTCTCTAAAGGAGGCATTGTTATTGTGTAATTTCTTAGAAGCAGGAAGTTAGTGGGAAATGGCCAGCTCACAAAACTCCTAAGTCTAAACACTGTATTAGGACACAGATGTTCTCATTACAAGACACATTCTTAACTACTTGACAAACAACAGCAAAGCTCAAAACAGAAAAACAGAAGGTTGAGTGCAGTTCTTTGGGGACATAATGGCAGAATCAAGAGTCAAAGACAGAGACAGAGGGAGAGAAAGGGACAATGGAAAAGGAGGAAAAATAGGATAAAGAGGAGTTTAATGGATTTTTCAAAAGTACAATAACAGAAATGAAAAGGCAAAGTAGTAAAGCTTCAAAGTGTAGTTTAAGTCTTCATTCAAATAATAAGGGAATGATCAGAATAAGAAAATCAAATTGGTAGCAGTTACTAGGGAACACACTTAGAAGTAAACAGAATAGAGAATAGAGGCTTATAACATTAGGATAAGATGACAAATTGACATGCAGATGATCTTAATAAGACACATATTTATATGTGCCTCTGATGAGATAACGGATGAACTTATGTTTTAATTCTTGTAAATGTCTCAATTTAAGTCACTCAAGTGGTAAGATTCATTAATTAATGCATGTAGTTTTTTAGTCACAAAAGCTTCTTTTGTCATAACTTTGACAAAAATATTAAGAATATAAAATATATAAAATATAATATTAATATAATATTATGAATTATGTACAAAATACCTAAATTATTTGAATTTATTTGACATTTCTTCAGTTGCCCTAGGAAAGAAGAAATTGTTCCATGTCAAATAAATACATGGTAACTTTGATGAATATTATAAAAAATCAGTCTATAAGAATAAATTTTATTTCTGTAAGATGAGATAAAGACTCATTTATTTCAAAGTGGGGAAAGAAAATTTTACCACTACATCAAATAGAGCATCTGAGCTATTAAAGTGAAATAAATATTCATTTTCTTACAGAAATAAAAACTGTGAATATGAGTGAGAATTAAACTCATTTCTAGATTCCCTGTTTTACCAGTATCCAAACTAACTTATATGAAATGGTTCAAACAGAGAATTTGTACAGCTTCCAGATTGCAAATATTTGAGAAAAAAAATATATCTCATTTACCCAGCGAACAGTCTGTAAATTGGACATTCACAGAGGCACAAGTTCATTAACTATCCTTTCAGAAGTCAATTTTATGCTTCCTAAATTAGATCTAGAGCTAGGCTATTTTGGGATGGCAGGCTGGGAATAATATACAGATTTTGTGAAATCAGGTTTAGCCCATTTTCAGCTAAATCACATTCAATTCAATAACAACCACTGAAAACAAAGATAAGTCAATAAGAATAAGTTGCAGAAAACTCCTTTGTAGATGTTACTATTAAGTTCTCGAAAGATTTTATACAATGAAGTTACAGATCATCACAATTGATCAAACTTTGCCTCTGGAACTTTTCACACAAAAGAGAATCAATGGAATGGTGTGTGTGTATTTTAACTGCCTCCTATGCATTTTTTTTAAATGTATTTTTCCTCTGTGTTTAGATGTGGTTTAGCTTGATTTTTCTCAGGAATAAACCTATATAAATATTTAACAGTAAAAAGCTACTCAAAAAGGTGGCTTATTTTTTTAATATCACACGTCTTTCAATCATCTATTGGCACAGTTAAGGTAAAAAGAAACATGTTTGTTTTATAGTTCAGTTCATGTAGAAAATTACATAGCAGACGTTCTTCATTCAAAGTGATCACTTCCTTGTTTTAAAGTAATGACATTTTAATCTACTCTAATAAAATCCTTTGACCCTAGGCAGGAGTTTAAATTTATTTGTCAGGATATTGATAATTTTACTTAAATGGAGATCCTTGAACTGCTGATACTGATATTCTGACAGGACACTGGTTATTAATGTAATGATAGATTCATGTCTCCTGTGGGTGCAGCACTACTTACATTATAATGTGAATGCTTCAAAATGAAAAACAGAGAAATTAATTCACACGTGATATTTTGTCTAAAAAATATGATCTGAAAATCAAAAGAGTTAATGGTGCTTATTCTAGTTTATAAAGATGGATATTATTTTTAAATTGTTAAATTAAACATTTTGTATTAGTATTTTATATTGAATTCAATTTCAAGGAGTTATCTTAAGTTATTAACAAGGTACTGGGTAAAAATAATCAGCAGTAGTTATAAAGGTCAGCACCGTAGAAATTGTTAATAGTAAAAAATGCCTGATTTCTTAAAATGATTTGAGTCTGGGAGACAACCGAAAAGGAACAAAGGAAAAGTGATGATGTGATGAGAAAGAGCCTTACATCTAAAACACACTGCATTTTATCATACCCCTGGTGTCTTGGTACCTACTATAGTCAGACCCACAAACTTATCACGAGAGAGCAGAGTCCTCTGTAACTGGACCCAAGTAATAACTGCTGTTTAAGAGATGAGAAGAAAATAGAACAAAAAGCTTTAGGTTGGATCACTGAGGGTTTTGGTTTTTTTTTAAACTGAACATGCTTCATACATAAGCATGAATGTGCATTTTCTCTTAGCTGTCATCTAAGACATAAAAGAGGGAGGAAATTGCGTTTTGATGATACCTGGGGAATAGTAGCAACTGACTAGGGTTGAGGACTGGAGTCTGGGAAAGGCAGACATGGAGAAACTAGAAAAGTGGGCCCTGGATATCTAGCAGCTGAACTGCTGTCGATGATAAACACATGTCAGATTGTCTCCTTTTAGGTAATTATAAAAATGACCAACTCTTACCAAACATCACTCATCTTTTCGGTATCATATAAAAAATTAGCTACATATATCTGTTAAATAATTTTTGGGAGCTGGGGCACGAGTTTTTCTTTTATTCTATTTACTTTATTAACTGCCTCTCTGGGAGCTGCTTTATTGTTTCATAGTCTTTATTGTCTATTGAAGTATGCAGAACTACCAAAGTAAAATTAATGTTGCTTTTTATTTGTTATAAAAATAACTTTATTTGCTTCATATGTTTTATCTTGAAAAATTATAGATTACAATTTGTACAATGGGTCAAAGAATAAACAAATGAGTACATAGTATGCTAACCTAAATAACAATTATATGTCTTCATCTGCGTTATAATGTCAGCATTATATATGACTCCCACAAGTAAATTTACTCCTTGAACGTGATTTCAGGATTGGTGATATAACATTATAATGCAGTTTTCTTTATTTTAATGAGAGTCATGCTTACCCTTGTAACAAATGGACTTAAAATATCCCATAAGCAAAATACTACTAGACATTTGTTAAATTTTGTCTTAAAAAGTTAACTCTATCATTACTTAACATGAATAGACTAGAGACCTATATTATCCAAATTAAAAGTTTTATTTTCTGCCCATCAAAAAACTAAAATGATTTTTTCATGGTATAGTCCTCTAAAACTGTTAATTTCATTTTTCCTTAGTACTTAACCAACCCTTGAATTTTGTGACCATGTTCCAGAGAAGCAATTTGCTTCTTTCCTCTCTTGAAGACTATATTTTCTTCAACTTTACCTGCTAATTTAAGTTTCTCCTAAGTCTGCTTAAATCAGTGAATAGTTTTAGCTCCTACTATATCTGTTTCCAATGAAGACACTGAATGTGACTTTTAATGATGGTAGGGACTCTATACACAGTTGATTGCATTTATTTTTATGAATGAAAATCTCTTCAGTCAAATAGTCATACACTTAAACAAAGGTCTCACTTCCAAAATATCACTATTTCCTGGATTTCATTTTCTTTGGACTATCCCAAAATGTCACCGTTTTACAGCCACAATGTTTTTTTTTCTTCCTTTCAGTGACCCTGTTCAGGATGTGGTGATTTAGGAACTAGTATAGGAAATATTTCATCTTTAATTGCAGGTTTGTGTTTTCAGGTAAAAAGGTGGCTTATCTTAGTTTTATAACTGAAAAATTGCTTATTTTTTAAAGCAAATTTCTGGCTATTAGAGCTAATATACTCATGGGTAATGAGGACAACAAAATGAAAAATGACCACAGAGTACACTATTATGGTATCTTGTGTAACCATTTGTAAATTAAAGATGTTCTCACAGATTTAGAAAAATACAAGGTACATTATGTACCCATTACATAAAAATAGATTAAAAAATCTTTTTATTGAACTGCATTCTTAGTGTCATTATTTCCAAAGGTATGACAGTACAAATTATGAACACAATATGCAGAATGAGAATCTCTTGATTGCATCAAAGTGATCACTTACCTAAACTCTTGTAATTCTTAGCTGGTGTTGTATATAACACCCTAACTGCTATATGTAAGAGCTGAAAAAACTCCATACTGTCTGCTTTGCTAAATCTATAGAGTTTTTTTAGCTGTCTTCTACAATTCTGTCTCAGTACCTTCATTCTTTAATTTCCATCCTCTTCTCTGTCCATTTCTACATCTCAACAGGTCCTGCAAAACATTTGTTCATTTTAGTGTTGTAGCTGCCTAAGGCAGTAACTGAAGATTCCAGCTGAGCTAAACAGTATATTTGTGCTTTGCTAAAACATAACGTATTTTTGCTAGGTTTGCAGTTTTTTCCTATTACAGTACTTTCTAAGACACTATCACCTTTACAGCCTATCTCTATTTTTCCAGGGCTATTCATGATATTCCAAAAATGTGTACCTGGCATTCTTTTTCACAGATGTTGATATAGATTCCATACATGACCCAGGAAACCTCTTGATATAAATGCACACATGATGGATGGTGACCTCCTCTGATATTTATAGTATAGCTGTTGGAACCATTGGATAGGATTAGTGATCTGTGAAGGAAACCTGCTAGGCTTGCTAAGATACGTATTTGAGATTGTGATTATGTTGTTAACAGCAATTAAATATCCAAGTTCAAAATATATTTTAAGTTATTTTTAATGTACTTAAATTCCACTCAAAGCTGTTTTAATTAAATATCTGAATTTTACTTCTTTTCCTTTCTATTTTTTCCCATTATGTAGTACATCAGAATGAAGAATCAACTTGGTCGACTTCAAATACAGAATTCTCATATTCACATAACATTAGATTGGCATAATCATTAAGTTTAATTTCAGATTCTGCACATTATTCATTGATTTTTCCTAAAACCAGCAGAGAACTTCATATTCCCAGGGTGGTCTATAAGAACTGGGAAATTGACACTTCCAATCATACACAAGAGAAAAAAATAAGGAAAATAATTAAATGAAAAAATCAAGTCAATGACTCTTCTTGATCATCAGAGAAGTGAGGTCACAGATCATAGATCTGCAGTCACCAATTTAAGTTTCTATTACCATTCTTCATTTCTTACTAGTCACTTTACTTTAATGTCCTCAAAGACTAAATTTGCAAAGAAATATTTTAAGGAATGTTCTCCTGCTTTTTTTTTTCTATTTATATATGTTACATCTAGATTATATTATCAAATCCAAGTCTTCAAAGACAATCTAATTACCAGACTTCACATCTAGCCCAATTCCTCTCTGCTAGACAACTCTCACCCACTCCCAAATCTCTCACTGACTTTTTGCAGATGTCTCTCACATTTCCGACCTCCACCTATTCTTGTCCCTACATTAGTATCATATTCTAACAATTTCCCCTTTGCTCACTTGTCTAAAATTACAGAAACTACCTTAGCATCACTAGGATGCAATTATCAAATTATGCCTCAGAATCTTTGCAGTGCTGCTATCTCCGAAAACTCTTCCCTGAAATATTAAAATTACTTGATCTCTCCTTTTCTTCCTGCTGGTGCTCATATCCCCCTTAATAAAGAAATTTCCCTTAAATGTGCATTGTAACACAACACTTTAGCCCTCATTCTTTTGGGGGCTTCTTATCCCCTGAATATGTTTGTATATTTTCCTGTACTAATGGAAGCTTCAAAATAATATATTGAAAAACTCTATGGACCAAAACACCTTTTCACTTTTCAAGTATTCAAAATGTCTCTGTTACTATTTTCTCTCTACTACTTTATAATGCTGATATTTATATATGTCATGATTTGGTTTACCTTAAGCTTTTAGGGGAAAAAGTAAAACATTAAAACAGAAAAATTGATCTTGAATATATGTGTATAGTCAGTTACTCATTGAATTTACATAAGTTATCCTTAAGAATCTACTGCCACTCATTTGTGTTTCCTAGTATCAATATAATTGGACTTTTGTTACTTCTTTTAACATTATATATACCCTTTCTGATCTTTTTAACCTGATGCTAAAGGTTCTTCTAAACAGTTATTATAAGAAAACAGTTGAATTCTATTAAAAATTTAACCTGAAATATATTTGCTTCAGTGATATGATTGTTTAATAAAAGTTTTCTCTGTTTATAAAGGAGATATTTCAAAATGAAGAACTGGAAAATAAGTTGGGAGAAAAGTCTAGTCTGATCTTTTAATCTCTGTTTCATTTGGACTATATTTACTTATGCAATCAGAAATAGATTACATAAATTCACAGGTGCACCAGAAATAAAATGAACTGCAATACCAACCTCCGTCAATTAAGTTGGAGGACTTACCTGGCACATTAATTCTATAGTTCTCATGTATTTTGAAAAATCAACACTGTGACACTCAATTTAAAAAGGTGCAAGGATTTCTGCAGTTTTGAAAAACTTATAAAATGATTTCTATGTCCAGTTATAAAAACTGCTGATATGGTTGCAGTTATGGACACTGCATCAACAAGGCAAGTAAAGAATACTGTTCCCCATGATATGTGCAGATGATGGTGTGTTAGCCATGTGTGGCTGGAAAGGCAGAACAATTTGATAAATGTCCTTGCTTAATACTGACTTGCATTTTTCCCTTCAAAAATAAACTAATATTTTTGTTGGACAATCCACAAATGTGCACATGGATTTCTCTATATTTATATAAAAGATTTAATTTTATATTATCTTCCCATAATCCTTAAATGCACTTTTCCAGAAACTTAAACACAAACAAATTTAGTATCAAACGAAGAGACAAGCTCATTAAATCAAGCAATAAACAATTCAGGATATTAGTATGGAAGGATATGAAAAAGTTAATCTTCAAAAGAACAGAGCAATAAAAACAAGGTCTGTCCAAACTCTTCATTAATAATTGAAACACGGATGCCTACGTGAAGTGCTTTGTAAGTAATGAGGACTAGGCATAAATATTTAACAGTTTGCTTATGAAATGTGTCCTAAATTATGTCTAAATGTTAACAAGGATGTCTTATACTTGACAGAACAATGAGGGACATAAATATTTCAAAGCAGCAAGCATGGCAGGTGGAAGCTAAGAAAACACAAGTTTTTATAACTCTTCAACCTTCAGATATGTGCTTTTTAAGTTTAATAGGAACAAAGTGTTTCCCCATCAAAGCCTATGTTTATATCAGTTACATCAAAGCTATACTGGAATCTCTTTAAAGTACACTTATCAGACAGCTCATACAAAGTGATGTGTCTTAGTGGTATAAAGAGAATCGACAAATAAGACCACATATTTGAAGTGAAATCGTCTCCTTAATAGCTAATACGATCTTTTCTTTTTGACCCAGCCTCTTACAAAGACACATGTAGATCATGAACAATACTCGAGACTAATGCTACACACACACACACGCAGACACACACACGCACACCAACAAATAGAGGGAGATCTTGATACTTAAAG
This sequence comes from Galemys pyrenaicus, assembly GCA_019455555.1. NCBI lineage: Eukaryota > Metazoa > Chordata > Mammalia > Eulipotyphla > Talpidae > Galemys > Galemys pyrenaicus. The sequence goes on along the minus strand of JAGFMF010011574.1, from coordinate 1,117,485 downwards.
CTAGAAAAAAACTGGACAAAATTGTACTTTACCTGAAAAAAATAACTTCTTCAAAGTGCTACAAAAGCACAATATTAAAAAAGATATTTGGAGCATAGAATTCAGTCAATTTTTTTTTGTTCCTAATAACAAATTTTGAATTAACCTAATAAATGTTCAAGTATAAACCATGTAATACAGATAATCATGGAATTATATGGCGACAGCATTAAGGCAAATGTCCAGCTGTCACCACACTCTAGCTGCAGATGTACTGTAGCTGCAGAAAAGTCTTTCACAAGATCCTGAAATAATACTGTTCTCAATAAAGTGATGGAAAGAAATTTCATCAATTATGTTCAATTATAAAATAAATTATTTGATGGCATAAAATAAAAAGGAAGCAGAATCCAAGAAATAATATTCAAGGATCTTAACAGAAGCATTTCTGTTAATGTGAGGGTTTAGATTGCTGACTCTCAGTAGAGGAGAGAGTGATTTAATGAATTTTACCAGACAATGGCTACTTTTGCTTTTTGTTTTACTTTATTATACATGGTAATAGTCGTGCTACATTTTATTTTATGACTATTTTATTTCTTGTTCCAGCAGTATAATTTCCCTAAAATTACTCCTTTAGAGACAATCTGTAACTTTCTCATAGCTATATCAACATTTTTGCAGAACAATGTTTTCTCATCCTAAACCACTTGACTAACTATAATGATAACAATTGCTGTTCTGTGTGTCCTCTCATACCTGAGTCTTTCAGTTGTTTGCACATTCACTGTATTTTAAAAAATGGTGGGTTTTTTTGGGGGGGGTTGTTGTTGTTTTCCCTGGATTATGACTCTAATCACAACCTCTGAGATTTTATTTAAAACTTGGCTTTATCTTCTATTTTTATATATTGGTATTTTCCTAGCACCATTCATTCCTGCTAAGATTCAAACAATAACTTTACATAGACACTACCTTTAGAGGAATAAAAGTTGAGATATTTTCTCAATGTTCTCCTCAAGTTCATTCTAATTTTGAATGCTAGGTAGCTTTCTATTGCTGAATTCACCAAGCTCAAATGCATGAGCATATAATTTGGTGCTCACCATTGCTTTAAACTGTGCTTAATTGCTGTATTTCTATCATAAATACCCATGTTGTGCAAATTTTACTTCCGAATTGGTTTTCAAATCTTTCAACTTATTTATAATTCCATTGCTGCTATGTAGACTGAGTTTGGGAATTTTGACTATTATCTTTCTACCAATACTGCCACAACTTTGCCTATCAGCAAAATTTTTCTGCAATAAGTTCTGCAGAAAATTTCAGGCTTAGGGGACCTCCCTGGTGGTGCAAGGGGTTAAGGCACAGCATTATGAAGTCATCCTCAGCCACTGCAGCAGAGTTCAATCCCTTCCAGAGAGGTGACCCACACGGCAAGGCAGACCTCACCTGTCTCACCTGCTGCTCCCCTCAGCAGTGTATTTCAGTCAATATGCCTGTTCTGTTCCCCACTCTGTCTCTGGTGAATCCTCTCACCCTCCATACCTCTGGCCTGTACTCCAGTGCTTGTATGCATAAATAAATAAATCTTTAGACTTAGACACAGGATTAGTAAATTTTGTATGTTTAAGGTGAAAATTGTCTGTTCCTATATACATTCTCTTCCACTTATTCTACCCAGTGAAAGTAGAATTGGTTGCACTAATATTGCTATGTTTCATATAAGGTCTTATTATTATTCAAGGTTGTCTTAGATTGACAATTTTTTAAGGTACCCATACTCATACATTTATTTGGATGTATGACATTGACATTTGTATGAATGCAAAATTTTGGAAAATGAATAAGATCATAGAATTTTAACGTTAATTTCATGACATAATTTTAATAAGTATTTGTTATATTATTTTGGGTCAATAATGTTCAGAAATTAGTCATTTATAATACTAAAGATTGACTTCTCCCTTCATGCCACACCCCAAAGACAGTTGAACAGGGAAATGTGTGCGTGTTAGTCACTCATTGATAATGTTTCTTCATTATTATCTTTTCGGGTAAAAACACACACTTTCCTGAGTTCACCATTAGTTGACCACCAGTAAAATGATTAAGCCACAAGTGACTCATGTCAAATCACATGTATTTTGCTAGTTGTGAGTAATCAGTTGCTGAACCTAGTTTCAAGGGGCTAGAGCATTGTAAAACCTGTGCTTGGATATAGAGGAAAATCTTAGGGACATCATCCACATGCACAAAAATAGGACAAGTACTGTTCTCAAACTAAATGAAAAAGTCATCAAAGCCCCTTCAAGATTAGTAGGTTCATTTTGTCAACTCATATGTTGTTGCGACAGGAGCTTTGTTGCCACTTTGCCAGAGGAATGTGACACAATAGCCACAGGGCAGGTTTGCAAGGCAAGATTCTGATACTTGAGGAGAAGTTCTTAAGCCATTTATTGAAATCACACAAGCTAGTAAATGCTGATCATGCAACACTGGTAATGAGAAGTAAGGTCTTGGGGCAAGAGGGACAAAGTTTTACTAGGAACAGAGAAGGGCACATTGCAACCTAACATGAAGAGATGTTCTCATCAGCTGAGTATGCGTGTTGATGTTTCCCAGGCAGAGTTATCCTAAGACCACCATAGTGATAGTCATGTAATCAGGTCAATGGCAGCCTAGACATTCCCAGGCCTGCCTTGTGATTCAGGTTATTCTCCATAAGTAGCCACGGAATGCTCTGGGGTGACTTGCACATAGCAAATAGGTCACAGTTGCCCATGAGTGCTCAGCTCATAGGAACCCACAGTATATGAAGCCCATGAATTGCTCTTGATTCTGAAATTGACTTAGTTACCTTTATTTTCATTGTTCATTTAATTTATCTGTGTTCTCCAGAACCAGGTCTTTGCTTCCTGGTACTATATATAAACACTAGGTAGACACCAACCAGTATTAAAATCAAGATTCTGATTTTAATTATAAGAAAACCATGTAAAGAGTACAGTGAAAGAATCTTTTCCCACAGGATTCCAGCTTCAAAGCTTGAATTAACAGTGTATTTAATTTAATGATGTTTCCTCATCACCTAGATAAGTTCCTGCCACACTGTCTTATAGAAGACAATCACAAGTTAATGTATGAATGGATGGTTCTGTCTAAAACAGGCACTTACATTGCTGTGAACCATAGTGCTTATGGTTGCAAAAGATGGGTCACAAATGTAAGCATTATTTGAATTGATTGACATTATTCCATTTAATAAAATAGGCACAAATCTTTTGATGTTTTAAAAATCAGTTCTTCCTACTGATGCTGTTCTATCAATGTGACTTTATACTGCTTTCTGTTAATGCACCATGGACAAGTTTTAAAGCATGCTTCTGTTGAGTGTGCAGTCATTTTGAAAATTGAAAAAGAAAGGCTATGGATTATTTATAATTCTTACTATGAAATAATTATATTTATAAACACACACACATAACTAAAGCATGCAAATTTATGTTGGGTATGATATAATAAAAATAAATTCTAGAATATAGCAGAGATGTCAGTTTTGTTAACACTTTATAGAGAAAATATTTAGATATGAAATGTTTATTTCAGCCTTAATTATCATTAGCCTGAAATAATTATTAATTTTAATAGTTATGAATTAAAATGATAGGCACATTTTAGTGACAATTTTAATAATACTCAATTATAAATTTATTACATTGCCATATTTGATGACGTTGTATATATATATTTTGAAAATAATAAAATTATCTTTTTTAACTTTCTGCCCTTTGTTTAATAATAATGAGAAATCTTGTAATAACTATGTCTAATAGATTGAAACAATAAGCATACATATGATTTAGACACGACATTTAAACTTTTTAAATTTTAATTTGGTCATTTGAAAAGTAAGCAATTGAACTAACATTCTCAAAGACTAACTTTAAATTCTCTTACTCCCTGTGCAATAAATAATAACAGGCTAGTTCATATTTCCGTATGAAATATTACACAATGTTAAATTTTCTTTCTTTTTTTTTGGTTATTCAGTTATATATATATGCATAAACATTATAAATAACTAAGTTACAGGAAAATATACAAATTCAAAATATTTTAAAGGCATGAAAACTACTATAAATATTACACTATGAATAAAAAGCTCGTCTATCACTTGACTAATGCTTACATTAAACAGAAAGAAATATAATTCTCTGTGGATCTGTGAGGTTTGAAAACTGAAAGAATAATCACACTGGAAAGACACAAATGAAATTATGATATCCTTAAGTATTGTAAAAATATTTAATGGTATTACTACTTTTATTATTTACTGTATTTTAGTATATCTTTGGTATAAATTGTGAAACTTTAGTGAAAATATACTAAATTGTGTTAAATTAAACTATAATTAGAAGACACTGTTATTTCTCATTCAAAAATAAAATGAATAACATGTAAAATAAGAAAAAAAAAGATTAAGAGAAGTTCATTTCAATCAAAAAATCAAAAACAGCACTATAAACAAACCCAGATATGGCTGACTTTCAATATAATTTTTCTATTATGTCAGGATATGGGCATTACCCAAAAGGGATTCATTCTGTCATGTGGGAAATTAGGATACACTTTATATATAGAATATGTGGCATTTAATCCTCCCCATACTGTTAGTAAGTTTTCCATAGTAGCGATGGTAGACACTGGTGGGAAAATTAATTTGAGCAATTACATGTGGGAGGAAATGGGAATTTTATGAAACTGATAATTCCCTTAGTCTGTGCTAGATTTGCAGATTACTACTGATTACCATTGAATATTTATCTGGTGCTCCTGTGTGATGCAATTTTATGAGTGTTTTACAGAAACAGCAGTAGGTAAGTGGTTTGGATTATTTTTTCTGAAGGAAGACAATTGTCGTCTTAGAAATGGGTGTGTGACAAATATAACACAGGAATCTGATGACAGCAGTTTGAACTCCCAAGTGGGGCAGCTCCATAATACCTTACAAAAAATTCCAAGAAGAAAGGGAAAACAGTTTTTCCTTTCTTCATGTTCAAACAACTGAGTTATTTACTTTTTTTTTAAGCATTGGTTCCTTTTTTGCATTTCAGTTTGTTACATAAACTCCTTATGTAAACATATTTGTATATTATATGTAATATCAAATTCTAGGATCAAAATTATCATAACATATCCCTGACAAAAGTCTCCAACATTTTTGCAGCTACTATACGGAAAACAACTCTGTTTTCACAATTTCTTCTACAACTACCAACTCTCTGTATTCATTTATCTGATGTTGAGTTATCCTTTATAAGAGACACACCTGGATGTGCCTTAAAGCTCATTTTTGTGTTCTAGTTGATAATTTCTTTGAGATAAGATGATAAGATTCAGTGAACTGTGCTAGTTGGCAGAGAGGGAAAAAAAAAAAAAGACTACCACATAACTTTTCTAGAAGATAACTTTCCTTTTAATTATGGAAAGCAAGAAGAGGTTAATCTAGTTTTTCAAACCCAGAGTGACACTCATGGTTCAGGAAGATGGAAATAAATCATGAGTTAAGTAGATAATGAAACTGTATCATAATTGTTTCAAAGGTGGACATTTGGGAGTGCTTAAAAACAATCCTTTATTCATGGAAAGAACAGAACTAAAAAAGAAAAAAAAATAGCCTTATATATTTTCCATTTTCAATGAGCTAATTTATGGATGGGAGACAAATAAATTGGGTGGTCCAAAACAATTTTTTCACTAAACAGAATAACAAAACACAAATACCAAGTAAATGACAGTTTTTGTTCTATATTCATGTTCTTGCAAGTGTTACAAACTAATTTTTATCCTCAATTACTATGTCTTTCAGATATTACACATCTCAAAAAATATTAACAAAATCATGACCCCTTAGAAGTTGCTATGTAGCTAAAAGTTGTGTGTGTGTGTTTTTTTCGATATGTAGTTACAGTGTGAAATATAACTGTGAAAATGGCATTGTGGGGCGCTATATTTATCTTCTCAATGACTTGAACAGCACATCAAGTTTACTTAGTTTATAATTATTTTTATCACTTGATGCTGCAGGCACAATCTGAGAAAAAATTAGGAATTGCTTTCGGAGTTTTACATAATAGGAAGTCAGTACTTGAATTTATCAAACCGATTGGCAGACTCAGGAGATACTATGACTTAGCATATTGTCAAACTCTCAGTGATACCCCAATCCCAATTTGAGATTTTTCTTGTTATTAGTATTTCAGCTTTATTCCCAAATAAGTATGTTTAGTATAGAAATAAAAAATGTACTTAAAGGAATCAAATTACTTTTATAAAATTTTAAAAGAAATATATAAAGACAGTAGCTATTTTAAGTCATTTAAAAGACTTTTTTGACATTAAGTTAACTAAGGAGCAAACTGGGAAAGGGAAGCAGATTAACATATAAAAGAACACGACTTGGATGCAAAGGAATTTTCCTACTATAATTTCAGAATGCACTGTGACTTTGAGACTACGAATTCACCTCATTATGCCACAATGTTCATATATGAAAAATCAGAATAATATCTGGTTCACTGGGCTTTCATTTGGTAACATTAAGTTAATATATGTCAAATATTTTTATGAACTATAAAGTGAGACCATTTAGATTATGATCTCAGTATTCTCAAAGAGAATAGAGTCAAGAACAGGTATTTTTCTTAAGTAGGGAGTTAAAGCAACTAAGACTTAATTTACAGCCCTATACTTTGCAAAAGTGGTCTTACTGATCATAGTGGCACAGTCCCAAATTCATGGAGCAGCTCCCATACCATATATTTTCATTTGTCATGCCTGATAAAAAATGATGAGTCTTAAACTGACATTTCAGTGATCTTAACCAGAACTGACACAATTTCATTATTGTTATTTGAACATTTATTTGACATTTATATTTTTATGTTTATTTTATTTGCTTAGGTGTTTTGTAAAAATAAGTAGAGAAGTGGATGTAATATAATTGAGATAAAACTAGCTATTAGTAGGTATGAAAGAAGCTGTCAAACATTAGCCTTAACTGGACATTTATCCAATATTAACTAACCACACTGCTCATATGTAAAAAGTAAAAACAGAACTTAAAATTCTTGTGTTGTACATTTTTTTTCTAAAAGTTGAAGTGTTTATTTCAAGAAATAAGACTTTTTATGTAGTAAGAAATAATAACCATACTCTTCCTCTCTGTCTCCTAAGCCTATCTAATTAAAATTAGAGACTAATTTTCTAGAATAAAAATTTTAGCCATTTTTAAAGATACAATCAAAATGTATCTCCTAGTTTCCCACTCAACCTGAGTCAGTTATGGACTGACTTTACTGCTTCCTGAAAGCAGCTCATTAAATATTCAGGAATTTCATTAAGACATTTTTTAAAATGACATTTCAGTCAAAATGGGGGTTTAAACAGCATGGAAACACTAACAATCAGGTTTTTAATATTTAAATATATGTCTTATTTCTATAAATTAATTTAGCTGTATAACCACTATTGGTAATATCTGCAAAATTCCTTGCATAGTCTTTTAAAGCCATATTAGCAAATGGTTTTCTTTTAAAATTTAAATACACTTCCTTTGCCTATTGCAAGTGACTTTAAATAATCCTAGATGAATAAAGTTAAAGTTAAAAACCTGAAGTAGAACACTAGTAATCTTGTCAAAATGTATTGCTCAATAATGACTCAGTAATCACCTTACATTATGTAATACACAGGAGAATAGATGTTTAGCATAATATACCTCAATTAAGGATTTTTATCATATGCCTTGAGTTCTTTGGTGAGTAATTACTATTTTTATCATGTGTTTATTTTTTAATATTCTATATACATGTTTTTACAAATATAACATGTTCAGAATAGGGGATTCTTATAATTCGTGAACATATTAAACATTTTAAGAGACAATATAGAAGTCAATTGATATAGTCATAGAAATAAAAGGGAAAATAACTGAAGTATAATTTGAAAGTAAATGAATGTATTTTATAGTAATATAGCCAACAGACAGAAAATGTAGAAAAAGTTGGAAAATTGATAAAAGGCAAGAAGACTGGACAAAATTTAGCACTCAAATTATACAAATTTGGTAAGGAATTTATAAACCTTATTTAAAACACAAATTATATACTGATTATGTGCCATGATTTGCTGTATTTGGCATGATGATATGAGCATAAACTTACTAGAAGGAAAAATAGCATGTTCCTCTACATTGTATCACATTCATCAAGTGGGTTACATATTTTTAGATAAAAGTTATCTTCATAAGCTACTCACACATTAAAATATATAAATATCTTGAATTTTAATTTATTTTTAAATTTCTCTCTATGTATTTTATATCACTTTATTTTTATACAATTTGCTTTCTCCTCTGAGGTATAATCCTCATAAAATTCCCACCACCACGTCACTCCTGAACCTTCACCATATTTTCTTGTGCTCATCCTGGTCCTGTTTTAATCTTCTCTCCCTCCTCAGCTGAATGTCTCTGATTTATAGTTGTCTGCTAGTTTTGTCTTTCTTACCCCTTGATCCCTTATTTGTTTCCCCTATATTCCTTCCATAAGTGAAACTATCTGATATTTTTCTTTTCCTTTTGACTTATTTTACTGAGCATAATCCCCTCCATCTCCATCAATATTGCTACAAATGGCAAGAGTTTATTGACTGCTGAATAGTATTCCATTGTGTATATATAACATGTCTTCTTGTTCCGGTCTGTTTTGAGGCATTTAGGTTGTTTTCATATCTTAGCTATTGTAAATAGTGATGTAATAAACATGAGTGTAGATTTCATTCCAAATTAATGTTTTTAATGACCTTTGCATATAATACTAGGAGTGGAATTGTTGGGTCATGTGAATTTTTTAAGTTGCTTAAAGATGTCGGTCTGGGAAGAGAAGAGATTGAGATGGCCAGTGTCTTAAAATTAATCAGTTGTGCTTTTGATTGTCAATAAAGCTGAAACATAATTTTATTTATGTTATGATACCACAAAGATGAAAAGCAGCATAACCATATACAAAACATTCATCTTCTCTAGCATCATTAGATAATATTGACAAATCATTTTTTATACCCACAAGCAAAATAAACATGCTTCAACACTGTAGCATCTTTAGAGTGGTTTGAACCATCATTTGCTGCTCTCCCAAAATTCTGTAATTATATTGAGGCCAATTTTGTTTCCTGAACATTAACCCCTTTTATTTCTTTTAACACATGCTTAAAATTATTAAAATGATATAACACATTTTGCTACATGGAAGAAAACATAACTATAATTTACCTTTCATTTTACTGATTTGATTAAATATTCTCATTTTTTTATCTTATCTTCCTACAATATACCAGCATCTGGGTGTGAAACACAAACATCCACACATTGACAGGCACATATGTGAGTGTGCATGTGCGTGCACACACACACACACACCATTAAGGTTTCATTAAGATTTACCCCAGGGGTTATAGTTATTTCTGTGATTAGCTGAAATATAGTTTGGGTCAAAATTGTACCTTTGAGTTTTCTAGTTTTTAATAATTAAATTTTCCTTCAGAAATAACTACTCCTACATACATATTCAGAAAAGAATACAAGAAGCACAAACTTGATTTTAATAAATCTATATGAAGAAATTGAGCCAGAGACTAAATAGAAAGGGACTCAAAATATAGCAAAAAGTCAAAATAAAGAATCATACTCAACTGGGGTGTTAAATGAATAACCTATAGGAGTTAACAAATTAATAGGGACTAGATGAAGCTTAATTGTGAAAGAAAAAAAAAGTTGCTAACTGCAAAAGATCTCACTTTGCAAAGGTCATGCAGGGCATCCTTTCTAGATAAGATCAAGGAACATAGCAAATACAAAAAACAATCCAGATAAAGGAAGCCCATGATGAAGTCTCAGCTGTGGTTTTGAATATGTTGATATTCATGTACATTTACTCTTGACATAAAATGAGCTATAATAGTATGATCTTCCAATGTCACAAAACCAGCTGCAAATCACCAATACCACTGTTGTAAATAAATAGTGCTGAGAAACTAGTACAAATTATTAAGAAAAAAAAAAAAAGCTATACTCTCAGTCAGTATGTTTTATGCCTTGACCAGGGATCAGAGGCAACAAGGTCCATTTTTATAACAGTTAACATGGCTCAGCCAATTTTAGGGCTGCTGCATTTAATGCTCAAATACATCGATCAACTTTTCTTTTTGCCCTCCATCACAGTTCCAGAGTTCTGACAACCAGTTTAATATACCCTTAACAAGAATTAGGAAATCATTCTCTGATGTAACTGAATTATCCGCATGTACTGACATTTGAATTCTCAAAAAAAGCTCTTTAACTACCTTACATAATAGAAGGAAGCTCACAATGGACCAGGTGTTCCAAAGATCACTTTAATGTTTATTAAAAGGGAAAAAAAAATGTTGCTAATATAATTAAGAAACAGTTAAGATGAATGAAAGATGAAAAGGAACTGGGAATCTTGACTTCAAGAAGCAAGGAAATGTATTTATATAAGAAAAAGAGACAGGCCAAAAGAGGGACAACATATGAAACTGAACCAAAAAATAGAACCATATTACAAATAGCAATAAAAAATAGAAAAATAATACAAATAGCAATAAAAAATCCTCATATAAATAAAAACACTAAATGTAAATAAACTGAAATGATTAATCAAAAGGCAAAGTGTGGCCAAACACTTGGAGACAATGGCTTCAGTGATCTCTTTGTGAATTTTTCTCCAATGGCAAGAAAAAAAAAAAGAATATAAAAAAATGGTGCTGCATTCATCTAAAAAACATGCATAGCAAATGAGACTATCATTAAAGCAAAAAGATGACATTCTGAATAAGAGAAAATATTTGCACATCACACATCATGCAAGGATATGATAACCAAGATTTATAAAGAACTCACCACTCCACAAAAAGAAAACAAATACCCCAGTCAAAAAACGGGCAGTGGGCCTCCCTGGTGGTGCAGTGGGTTGAGCAACGCACTATGAAGCAAACCACAGCCACTGCAGCACAAGTTCGATTCCTGCTGCCAGCCAGGGAGGGTACCCACATGGCGCTGCAGACCTCTCCTGCTGTGCCCGCTGCTCCCCTCAGCAGTGTACTGAGGCGACTCAAGTGCCTGTTCTGCTCCCGCTCTCTGTGGTGAATCCTCTCACCCCCCCACACCTCTGGCCTGTACCCCAGTGCTTGTATGCATAAATAAATAAATCTTTAAAAAAAAATGGGCAGAAAATCTAAGTAGACACTTTTTCTAAGAAGGCATACAGCTGGTCAACAGCCCAATAAAAATGCTCATCATCGGGGCCTCCCTGGTGGAGCCAGGTATTAAGCACCACATTATTACACATCTGCAGCCACTGTAGCACAAGTTCAATGCCCCACCAGGTAGGTGACCCACATGGTGCATCTACTGCCCTGCCCGCTGTGCCCCTCAGCAGCGTATTTCAATAGATCTGCCTGTTCTGCTTTCAGCTTTGCTCTGTGTTGAGTCCTCTCACTTACAACACATCTGGACTGTACAAAGTTCTTGTATGCATAAGTAAATATCTTTTTAAAAAATGCTAATGATCACTCATTTTAATAATGCTCATCACTATGAGAGAAATGCAAACCAAAACCACTTTGAGATACCACTTCTCACCTATGAGACAAGCCCATATCAACAAGACCAGCAACAACAAGCACTGCCAAAATTGTGGATAAAAAGGGAAAGTGGGGCCTCCCTGGTGGCGCAGTGGGTTAAGCAACGGCACTATGAAGCAAACTGCAGTCACTGCAGCATGAGTACGATCCTTGCCGCTGGCCAGGGAGGGACCTGCATGGTGCAACAGACCTCTTCTGCGTGCCCGCTGCTCCCCTCAGCAGTGTGTTTCAGTCAGTCTGCCTGTTCTGCTCCCCACTCTGTCTCTGTCGAATCCTCTCACCTCCCCAACTCTGGCCTCTACCCCAGCTCTTGTAGGCATAAATAAATAAATAAAATCTTTAAAAGAAAAAAAAGGAGGAAAGTGGACTGATTCAGCAACTATGGTAAAATGGATGGGGGCTTCTCAAATTTTTAAAAATACATCTACCATCAGCCCCACTCTTACATAGCTACCCGAAGAATGCAAAAACACTTATTCTAAGTAATATTATTTACAACTGTGTTTTTTATAGCATTAGTTGTAATAGGCAAACTATGGAAGCAAACTAAATGCTCAAGCATATACAGATGAGTAGATCAGGAAGATGTGGTATATAAATGGAATACTATACAAAATGGAATACTAGTCAGCTATAACAAAGACTTTCTGTCATTTGTGACAACATATATAGAATTGGAGAAATTGATTCTAATTGAAATAAGTCAGGAGAAAGACAAATTCTAGATGGTTTCATATCTACAAAAATAACTAACAACTAAAAGATCTAAAAGAAACTTATTTGGGAATTGTAGCTTGAAGAAAAGAGAATTGTTTTTTATGCTGTACTTCAAGTCTATATTTTTTATTTTAAAATAATGTGTAATGCAACTGATAAGAAGGAAAAATGTATAGTTCTGTAAGAATGCTGTACTTATAATTTTAGCTAAGTTTAGATGCCCCGTTTCATGGGACTTTTCATTTAAGGGTTTTCAAATCCTTAAGTTTTAATTCTCTAATTTTTTTTCCTATTAATACTATTCCAAAAATTCTGTTAAAGTCTCTGTAGTAACTCTTGGTTAGGGCTTAAATTTTACATTCTCCACAAATATGCAAATGTGGGCATGGTAATTTGAGAACTTCTAAATTAGACTGGATGACAGCTAAACTTCAAATCTTATATGCCTATCCGCATAACTGAAATGACAGAGGGCCAAGAATAAGAAAGTTCTTAAATCTGCTGGAGGAAGAAGAAAAGCTGTTCAAGTCACATTTTCATTTTCAATTTGCATGTTAGAATCATCATAAGCAATTTGCTTACCACTTTAAGATGTAACATATTCAAGTGGATGTCTTATTTCCTACACAGTATCCTGCTTATCTTATCAAGAATTACTGATAAGGGGAGTCTCTGCTTCAGGTAGGGCTCATCCATTCTTCATCCCTGCACTGAACTGGGGTATTACATTATTCTAAATAATCCTTTTTAAACAAAAGTTGTCACCTTATGTCAGTTTGCACTATTTGACCTTACGCATAGCCCTGTTATTCTTCAAATGTATTACTTTAGTTACATATGTGGTTTATTTTCCTACTATTTCCCTTGATCTTTCAAATTGTTCCCTTTTATTACCTTATAGTTCCATTTTCATTCAATGTTTTTTTCTACGACTTTGATTATTTCTCTACAGAATCTTTCTATAGAACCAAGTGTTCCTTAAAATATTTCTCTTCTAACTCATATAGCTTGAAATTTTCTAACTATCTGGTAGTTTAGTCCCTATGAACAATTAGCAACCATACAATTCTGATTATGTCTACAAAATAGATGAAACATCACCCATGTTATTCTCACTGCCACCATAAAAGGAATTCTAATCTTTCATTATCAGTTTTTTAACCAGTTCTTGTCCCCATGGTCATCGGTTTCCTCTCTTTGTCCCCTTCTCCCTTTCCTTTTTTCTTTATTTCTTCTTATTTTCTTTGCTTTCTTCAGCAATTTCATGTTATAGATGATTAAGTTTGAATTAAGTAACCATTTCTTTTCTTTAGCAACTTCATCTTGCTTAAGACATGAATTCGAATTTCATCATTTATAACATATAACATGAAAGTTCAGCTTCTACCTTCATATACCTATATTGATCTCCAGTGTCCATAATTACTACTGTCCTTACTTTTTTTTAAAAAAAAGACTTATTTTTACTTATGCATATAAGAACTGTGTTGTAGGCCAGAGGTACAGTTGGGGGTGGTGAGAGGATGTCACAGGATGTCACCGTGGAGCAGAACAGGCGGATCTACTGAAATTACACCACTGAGGGGAGCAGTGGATGAGATAGTAGAGGTCTGCTGTGTCATATGGGTTAGCTCCCTGGCCAGGGATCAAACTCATGCTGCAGTGGCTGGTGAAAGCTTAATAGCTTGATAGTGCTGACTTTAACCCCTGTGCCACCAGGGAGGCCCCCTACTGTCCTGACTCTTCTTTATCTTTTGTTTACCTTCACAGTTTCTTGATTTTGCTAGCTCTGCTTTAATCATAGAGTATGACTTCACAGACTGTACCCCAGACTTCTATGTTAGGGTATTTTGTTGAATCAGCCAATGGAAGACACCAGCAAAAGAAAGTAAGTCCTGCACTATCTTCCCTTTCTTTGCAGTAGGCAGATGCATCTATATTCCTTCTGGGCTTCCAGTTTCTTGCTCAAGTGCACCCAAATTCCACAAAGTAAGCACAGGTCTCAAATTCCAAGAATATTGTTGACTCCACTTATTGTATATTTAGGACAATTAACATTTCATTCTGTTTTTAACATCTAGTTTATCCAATAGTCCCTTCTGTCAAGGTTTCTTATATTCTATCTCTTTTTGTATAATTAGCCTTTTAAAATTTTCTCTATTTAAATACTTAGAGCAGTTTTGCTTGCCATACTTAAATATAAAAGAAAACAAACCAAAATCTTTAAAATAGTAGTTCCCCATTTGTTTTTTTGTTTCCCATTGTATCATTCACAGTGATATTTTATTTATTACACCTTTATTGAGATATAATTCACATATCACATCAGTCATCCCTTTGATGTGTATAATTCAGTCAACTTTTGTATATGCATAGCAAATACTGATGGTGATATTTTATTATTTTTTGAAATCTTAACATCATTTGATTTAGTATATTTTATTATTGAACCTAGTTTGTATGTAATGACATGACTAGATAGATGCTTCATTGACACCAAACTAAATTTTTTACTACCTGGAGATATTCTTCTATTTCTTTTATAGTTAATAGGATGTTACATGCATGCAATAAAGTCCAATGATTTGGGGGCCTCCCTGGTGGTGGTGCAAGGGGTTGAGTCTCAGCACTATGAAGGCTCTGCAGGCTGATTTTGATCCCCAGCCAGGGAACTAACCCACATGATACAACAGACCTCTCCTGTCTTGCCCATTGCATCCCTCAGCAGTGTATTTCAGTAGATCTGCCTGTTCTGCTCCCCACTCTGTCTCTGGTGAATTCTCTCACTACCCCACACCTCTGGCCTACACATCAGCTCTTATATGCAATAAATAAATAAATCTTTTTAAAAAATATTTTAAAAATAAAGTCCGATGAAGAGCTTTCCATAAGGAAAAGAACAAAAAAACTAGACGTTTTACAACTTCTATTTTTTACATCTAAAATAGAAGGTTATTTAAATTTTGTAAGCCTTGATCTCTTCATTTGTAATGTGGGAATGGTAACATTAATATGGCCAAGACCACCTAAGATGAAAATCATAGTACATGAAGGGGGAAATTGTCAATAATGCAAGATTCAAGTCACTTTGCTCAGTGACTATTGTCTGTTTACACTGCTGCTTAATACCATAGAATATATGATGATGTCTCAATAATAATATTATATGCCGCTGATTATTTAGAAATTTGTATGTAACAAAGGATCAAAAGTTGATTTAGATTTTGAAAATGTTACAGAATACATATAAACATAGACCCTTCATATTAACAACATTAGTTGTCATTCTTTTCTGGTCTGTTGCCATGAAAAGGAGTAGAAATCCTTAAGAAGTATGGCCTTTATGAAAAAAATAATTAAGTAGTGGTTACAAGCAAGAATGAGGGAAATATGAGAAAAAATGAGTGAGCATTGAATGCTAGTAAATAAAGGTCAGTTTCTCCCTTTGGTTTTGCTCCTTTATATTTTGTTTATACTTCATGTGGCTTACATTACAGAGGTAAGTCAAGTAAAAATAGTATAAATATGCTAAATATATGTCATATAAGGAAGTAGGTAAGATAAGTAATGTAGAGAGGAAAAAAACTTAAGAAAGGTGCTTGGTTATTATATGAAGGTACAACAATCAACAAAGTAATAAAGAATCGATATATTTACATAAAGTAACTATATGTCCAGAGTGAACAGAAACCTAATGAGAGGAAAAGAGGGAATAACTTTGCAATGAAGTTCATAGAAAAGATCTTCAAAATCAAGAGAAATAGCCTCACAAAATGTGCAGAATCATGGGCAAATGAAGATGAGACCTGGACCGGTTATTAAAGAAAATCTACAAATGTTAAATAATAACTATTTAGAGACCAAAATCACAGGTTGTTTGTTCTGACTACAGTGCAGACAGCAAAAAGACATCATACCTTGAGTGTTTATTAGGTTTGAGACACTATTTAACTCTATTGAATATATAAATTCTGTGCAGATTTAAGTTGTCATTCCTTTGTTTAATAAAACAAAGAAAGTTGACCACACAGGTGGATTAAGTAACTTAATCAAGGGGCCATAACTACAAAATAAAGAATCTAGCATTCAAACTCAAATTAGAGGTAAACTTGCACTATATTGCCAATTCTAAATTAAGGAGCATCATGTGATAAAGTAAGTAATGAGTTCAATTCACACTTACTGGCCCAACCCCTTTTTCAGAGTGTAAGAACAGTTAAAATACAACCAAAGCTGTTCAGACATAACATCCATGAGATTCATGAAACTCTAAATAGCTCAGTGTGATATTAACTTTTAGGGAAGTATTAGAATAGGGCTTTAAAATACTTGTTCTGTGACTGACTACTATAGTTTAAACACTGTTGTGTCTATCAGCTATTTAACCTTGGGCAAGTCCCTTATGCTCGCTCTGTTATTATTGATATTTAAATTGTAGTAGTGGTACATGGAAATTATATAATTTTATATCTAGCATTCAAAAACCATTGTAAGCTATAATTAGTTGAAATCCAAGACTTAATATACTAAAAATGACACAAAAATGACAGGCTAGTCATTAAAAATCAACTGCAAGAAGCAAATGAACATTAAAATAATTGACATAGGATCAATTAAAATGTTTCAAACCTATTTCTTCATTGATGTATAATTGAAAAACATATTATTTTTATATAATTTATTGATTTATATATTTTTCCATATTTTTCATTTTTGTACAATGTTTGTTTTCTTCTCTCAGGTGTAGTTCTATAGAATTTCCACCACCAAAACATCATCACCATACTCCTCCCCCCCCCATTTTGAACCCTATTCCTCCCTGCTGAATATTTCTGATTCATAGTTATCTGTTGATTTTTTAAAAATTGTTATTATTTTTCCCTGATCCCTTATTTATTTCCCTTATATTCCTCCTATAAGTAAAGCCATCCAATATTTTTCTTTTCACTTCTTACTTATTGTATTGAGAATAATCCCTTCTAGTGCCATCCATGTTGCTGTGAATTGCATGAACTTATCTTTTTTGATTGTTGAATAGCATCCCGTTGTGTATATAGACCATGTTTTCTTGATCCAGTCATCTATTTTTGGGTAAACAAATGTATATATTTAAGGAACACTACTTCATGTTGCAATCAATATATACTGAGAAACAATCACCACAATTAATTAACATATTCTTCAATTCAAAAGCTAACACTTTTGTGTTTTGTGAGAATACTTAAGCTGTCCACTCAAATAAATTTCAAAAACACAACACAGTATTGTTAATAGAGCCACCGTGCTATACATTAGATCTTGTTCACTGAAAGCACAGATGGTTGTCATTCCCATTTCCCATCTTATCCCTGAACAGGTCACACCACTTCTAAACTTCTCCAGATTGAACATGGCAGAAGATTAAGTTTTCCTGTGAACAACAGGAGTGATACTAGGGGCACAAGCCCACGTCCGTAGAGGATGGAGCCAGAGTAGGAACTTGGGAAAACATAATTGGAGATGATTCCCTTACCTGGCTGCTTCTAGGTCTGTAGCCAGGAGCATAGTTGATTAGTCTATATCACAGGATGTGACCGATTTTTGAAGGCAATGCTTTTAAGTCTTTGTCTTCACAGAGGTTTCACAGCATCCGACTTGGATCTCAAGGCCCCCACTATTATCTGTAGACAACACTATTATCTGTAGATAGATACCAAATTGTTTTTGTCAGAGGATGTGTAGTAGAGATCTATTCTACCAACTTGTTGACATTCTTGCCTATCTTCCTCTTAAATATATTAGCAAAAGATCAAGGTAGCCAGTATTCAAGAAAGTTACATCTAGAAATCTGAGATATATAATTAATTATCTCTTGGTGAGAAGACCCTCTGGGTATATTACTAAGGGAAAGATAAAAACATTAGCATTCATACTACAGTATACCGAAGACTTTCACTGAATAATATACCTGAAGGAAAGGTGTAAGAAGTAGTATAAAATACTCATGCATCATATTCTGTATCCTAGAGGAACATGAAGATCCTAGGTACCCACCTGTGTACTTATTTTAAACCCTTGAAGGATTGAACAGTCATCTTATATTTAATTATGGGTTTTGAATAGGAATAAATGAAATAATATATATGAAAAACAATGAATTATGAACCACAGTGTATATGTAATATCACTATCATTTGAATAATGAGTAACATTATCCATTACATAAATGTTTTGTTAAAATAGTTGTTTCCCTTTCTGTGAATCTCTATACTTTTTTTCAGATACTTACTTATATAGCAAAAAAGGTTAGTAAGGATTTTTGCATATTACTTCATCAACCATACTATCTTTAATTTTCAAAATAAATAAATCAAGCATCACATTTAATCCATGAATAATTTCTCCAGTAAAAATATTGTTATGATATTTTTCCATTTATTATAAGAGCATATAAATCATAATTTTATCAAAAGTGGAACAGTGTAGATTATAATTTTCAGGGATTTGGAATAAAGAAACTATCAAATATCCATTCATGTACTTGAGAATTCTGTATTATTCACCTCCTATGTATTGGGCCATGTTTTAGGCATTGGGAAAACAGTGGTAGAAAGCAAAGATTTTTTTCCCTTGTGAAGATTCTATTTTGGCATGTGTGGGGAAGGTAGAAAGACAGTAAATATGAATAAAAACATGAGGTAATTTTAGATACCAATAATTACCATGCTCACAATCAGATGAGTAGTGTCATAAACATTGACTGAAGGAAAACAGATTATTTTAGATAGAGCAGTTTGGGAAAACCTCACTGAGGAGATGATTTTATACTTGAGATTTTATTAAGGATCATGAGTCATAAATTTACCTTTCAAAAAAGCTCCCAAAAATAATGAACAATAATAAAAACAACACAGATGAGGAAAATAAAACTTACAGTAGTAAGAATTAAGGGCAATAGTATATAGGAACTTGAAAATCATTTTAAGATGTTTCATTCTATTGTAATTTCAACAGGAACACCAAGAAGAGCTAGAGGTTTGGGCAGTAGCATATAATGAGAGGAAGTTCAACCAAACTATAAAAAGGAAAAACTATGAATAATGATTTTAGATTTATTCAACTATGTAAGTGTATATAAAACTGGGTCCAAAGAAAACAATGAAATTGCATAATTGTAGAAATAAAGAAAGTTTAATACAAATAATTATTAACCATGAGCAATAGGAAAGAAAAAAGTATAAGAAATTCTAAATATTATGTAGATATGTATATATTGCCTATTACTCCAAAAGTTAAGATTCAGCATTAAGGAAATTCTCCTACTACTTCCACTGGGCTGACTGAGCACCAGATTTGTTTGGAGAACCTGTTGGAGAGACTCTCCTGTTGGAGAGACTTGCTGAAGGGCAACAAGTTACTGTGATGCTGTACCAGTAGAACTTCTGAAAATATATCTTTTGGAACTTCCTATAATGAGCACCTAAGTTACCAGTAAACATTGCTCATATACAGAGGTCTCACTATTAGCACTCCACTAAAATAACATTCTATATAGGAGAATGCCAGAGGAAGTTATTAGCCACTGACTGGTGCTGACCCTTTAAATGACATGAGTCAGACACTGGAAAATCTGCACATCACACCCTGGAACAAGTATAGTGCAAGCAAGTAGCAACTGACCTTGGTCTAGAGCAGTGTCTTCAGTGTTTGCTACTGATGAAGCTCAGCCTTAACCAAGTTAGAGAAAGAAGAAATAGGATATTTAAAATGCCCCATTTCTTTCTTCACAAGATAGGGGAAAAGGCAAAATTGGAGTTGATGGATGAAAATTTGTTATCAAGCAAAAAATTTTGAGTAAAAAGACCCTCCAAGAGAGTATGGTATCATGGGACTATTTAATCAGAGAAGTTATGTTGGAAAAATTTCCCTGAATTTAAACTTGACCTACATATAATATAATTTATGGAATTATTCATGACCTGTTTAGATGCTGGAAGAAATTTAAAACCTAGATTGCTGACTTCAGTTATGACTAAATGGACTAAGAGCAACTTGGTCACCACTGCCCCACAGTGAGAGAAAACAAATAAACAAATAAATAAATAAAAGGACTTGGAAAAAGCTATACCCTCTCCAACCACATATTCAAGACATACCTGAAAGTCAGGAAAGGTAGGTTTCTTTCTATACAAGAAACACATCAGTAAACCTTAAGATTGTCTCCATTTACTACAGTGAGAGATTTTCAGGGTGTCAGTATAGGGGGAGGTAATGCAAGTTGAGACTGGAAGAATCACTCTGACATGAGGAAATAAATTGAAATGACCAGGGAGACCAATCTGGGTAATGTTTAGAGTCTTCTAGAAGGTAGAGCTACAAAATAACAGAACTACAGACATCTGTAGAGGACCCCTCCAGTACTCAGCAGTGTACAGATCAGAGCTGTGTGTGAGAAACTGTAGTGACCGCCTTGAAAGGGCTAGAGGAAATAGTCTGGTGCTCACATAATATTCAGAGTCCATTCTGTCCAGATTGGTAGCACTCATAATTTGTGGAGCATTTGGAAAGGAAACCAAGCCAGTTCTTGACAGAGTAGTAAGGAATAATTAGCCCTAAATTAAACACTGCTCTGTCCTCATATCATAATATAAATATATTAAAATGTTAAAAGCAACCTATAAAAGGATCAGACTGTTCCTAAGTAAACATTACTGAATACCACAGTAAATATCAATAACACAGGACAATAAAATAAATAAGATCTGGCATCTGATCACAAATTGCTAACATGGAAAGAGCAAGATAATACAGTTCACTTTTAATGGACAAGAGAAAGTCTATCAATTTTTTAAAAATAAATATTTTAGTTGACTGAGTTACAAAAATGCATTAGCAGTTCACATGTTAATAAAAATAACTACCAAATAAACACTATTAACTAATTAACATATAATGAAATAGAAACATGATACAACTATGAAATTGAGTTAACACATTTATAAATATGTTTATAAAAGTAATTGGTTTAGAACGTGTAGGTATATAAAATTCAGGTATATGGCATTATAAATCAATAGTAACACAAAAAACAATCTAGAAAATCATACAATAGTATAAATCAGTAATTAAAATAATAAGATAATAAAATATTAGCAAAGTTTTGTTTTGTTTTTTGCAATTCCAAGCACAATACTTTTTTTTTTATGACCTTGTATATATTGTATCTATTCTCTCCACAAAACCCAGCACTTTTGCATTTATCTTCCCACAGTTAGGTCCTTATCAAGCAGCTCCCCCCACCCCTTGTTGGGAACCCCCACCATGGGATAAGAGATTTGATTTACTGTTTCCACCCTCGACTGCTGTCTCCAAGTTCTTCTCACTGCCCCCTTTTTGTTATTTAAAGCAGAATTTCCTTAGTGTCCCCTCTGCATACAGTCAGCCTGCACACAACCAGGAAGTGCTTCAGTTTCACCATGAGTCACAGAATCCTCTGATTCCAGAACCCCCAGATCATCATAGATCATTCTCCAGTAGCAAAAGAGGGAGATTACTTGATACCATCTTCCCCTCTTCTCAATCAACAGCTAAAATTTTAACACTATTATATTCTGTAAGTGGACAACTGAACAAGAGGACAATAGATTCAGTGTGCAAAGAATAATAGAAGAAATTGAACTGAGAATTGGGGATATATACCATTATATCAGGAGAAAGATGAATATTGTGTAGTTTTTTAAAAAAAATATTCATTTATGCATATAAGAGCTGGGGTACAGGCCAGAGTCCAGGATGGTGAGAGAATACTCATGCTGCAGTGGCTGTAGTTTGATTCATAGTGTTACTTAACCTACTGCACCACCAGGGAGGCCTAATATTGTGTAGTTTTAAAAACACACTGCATCTACTTTAGATTGATTTTGAAAATAACATAAAATTTCTCCTCCCTTGTGGCTTAGGGGTTAAGGTTCAGCACTACCACCTTGTTCCCTGTCAGGGAACAAACCTACATGGAGTAGCAGACCTCTCCTGTCTCACTTGCTGCTCCCCTCAGCAACGTATTTCAGTGCATCCAGCTATTCTGCTCCCCACTCTGTCTCTGGTGAATCCTCTCACCACCCCCTCCCAACTCTTGCCTATACCCCATTTCTTTTATACAAAAATAAATAAAATCTTTTAAAAAGAAAATAGCATAAAATTAAGCAAGGGAAATTGGTATTTATTTTCTTTTAAAAGATGCTTAGTATATAACATTTTTTAAGGTTACTAATTAGTATGTAACTGTATTACATTTTTTTTTTGGTCACTGGATAAGGGACATTCATAGATACTCCCTAAATACTCTTGTAATAATGAAGGTGTTGTGCTAGGTGGCAGAGCAAATATTAGAAACAAGTTTCTTTAAAATCAGTTTAGATTTTTACAGTTCTGAAAAAAGAACAGATTTGTACTTGAATAGTTTCCAAGCAATCTGTTTAATTCTGCATGTGCTTCAATTCAATTTCATGGTGATTTCATAAACAGGTTGTATTTTAATCCACTCTGCTATTGAACTGATGGCTATCACTTTTCATTTGAGCATCAGAGGGTGGGTTTAAAACAAAACAAAATCTAATAAGAGATCATTTTTAAACGATCTCTAGTTTTAATAATCTTTCAAGTTTATCCCTTCTGTCAATATAATAATGTGGGGTTTTTTTGTTTTGTTCTGTTTTGTTTTTTTACTGAGAGGTATGCTATCTTTTTCATGCTTTTACTAATCTTACATTTTCTTAGCTGGATTATTGTTGAAAAGATTTAATAGCTACTTTTACTACAGCTCAGTGAAAACAGTTTTTATGTATGATCATTAAATGAAAGAAAGTGAAAAAATATAACAGGATATTCTGCCCTGGGTATTTTCAATATATCTGAAAAATATCTTTACATTCTCATTTTATCCCTATCCTGTTCAAATTTATAAAGTGTTAAAAATTGGTATAGTTTTGTTATGTTTTCCCACTGTGAAAAAAAATACGTAGAATAATACAACAATTTTACTCAAGACAAAATATATTAATGCTTATTATTTATTATATAATAAGTGCACCATTATCAGAAAACAACTGCAATAAAACAAGAAAAATTAATACTTATCAATGACCCAATTTTAATTTAGTTTAAAACAAAACAAATGCACTCTTTTAAAATGCAAAATCACCTTATCTAAAACTGTTATACATGATAGTTACAGACATTTTGCATTTTTAAGAAAGAATAGGCCTATATTTTCCATACTGATGAAAACTAGATCTAAAAGATCATATTCAGGAAATAGCCTATTACCAAATATCCCAACGAACAATAGAAATTAACTGTGACTTGCTTAAGAAAATGAAAATTTTATCAAAAGGTCTTAAAGATGCTAGGTTTGACAAAATTAAATTAGTACAGCCATTAAAAAATATAATGGATATTTCTCAATCAATTAAAAGTAGAAATCCATAGGATATTGTTATCCATACTGTATATACCCAAAGAATACAAAAAACTAATTTGAAAAAAATACAAGTATGTCCATGTCCATATTATTGTAGCATTATTTACAATAATAGCCAAGAATCCTAAACAATCTGCATTTTCATGGAGAAATGATCAGATAAAGAAGGTGTGGTGATGTAGACACAAACACATATATACACACAAAGGAATAGTACTCAGCTAAAAAAATATGATTAAATGTTGCTATATGTAACAACATGGATGGAGCTTTAAGATCATTGTGCTTATTGAAATGTCTGACAAAGAAGGATAAACACTGTATATCTCTATCTCTCCTGTGGTATAGAGAGAACTCAACCAAGCAGATGAACTGAATAAAAGAAAAATAATCTCACATACAGCACTCATAAGATTTTATAGTCTTATAGAAACTTCTGCAGACATATTAAACATAGAAACAAGAAGTAATTTTCAGAGTATTTTTTTAACTCTTCATGTCTTTATACTGATTGCAGATTTGCTAATTTCACAAACTAGCATGAATACTTCATTCATCTTTGTCCAAACTGAAGAAGAGGGAATTTAAAACTTTCTTTCATGTTAATAATACACTAATTACTCCTTTGTTTATTCCTCTTTTGTCTACACTATTGCCCATTATGCTAGAAACCCAATGAATATAATAAAGTTCCATCATTTATTTAGCACAATTTTCTTGTCTAGCAGAGTGCCTAGCCTTTAGGAAACAGTAGAAGTGAGTGAATAAAAACACACACATGTGATTTACCACTGTCATATTTTGCTTAACATTTCTTAAATTCTATGGTAAAAGGTCAAGTTTCCAAATTCAGGATCTTTACATGTGCTACATCTTCTACACAAAAAAGATCTTCCCTTTATTCTGAAATTTGTTCCAAATTTCAAGTCTCAATTTAAATGTTATTTCAGAAGAAAATATCTTGTTCATTACTCATTATATAAGTCTCAGAACTTATGCCATTGCCTTGGGTTTTTTCAAAAAAATTTATATACATATATATATCCACACAAATACATGTATCCTATTTTCTTGTTCATAGAAGTCTCCCATAGAGCACCATAAAAGCATATGAACAAATACCTTGACTAATTACTTCATCATTTTATGCTCTGCACATATATTGGGTGAGTGGTGCTAAAGATTCCTATTACCACGTTTATCCCGGATGTTCTACATTTCTTAGTAATTGCCAATAAGTTCTGTTTACACTGACATAAGAACAATGAAAACTAGGATTCCACTTACATATCTCAGCAATTCTTTCTAAGCAATTGCCAGTGCCACTCAAAGGGAGTCAGGAGTTCAAGACTTAATGCTCTAATAAAGATACACATCCCAAAGTGAGTCATTTACAGTGATACCGCATCATCAGTAAAGTGAATCCAGATACCCTATACATTATGGTGAACAGTTTCTCATCTCCCTACAGCACTCCCAGTGAAATGAAGCTGAATAAAACAAATCCTGATTTTTCACATTTACTATTATTAAAGAAAGGAATAAAGTAGTGCCAGGGGGAATGAAAGAATAAAGCTATGGCTATTCAGTTGTGAAGAAAGTAAATTAATAAAACTAACCTCATTTCTTTTGTACATGCTTTCAGCAGATGCCCCTGGAGAACAATTCCCTTTATGGAATAGAATGAGCATGGGGGAGGGGCTATGCAGCTTTGTAACTGGGTGTTTTTTATTCATACTTATACCTTATGTGTCACAAGGAACTAATGTGTCAACCTGTTTGCTACATAATGTTTGATATCTTTTCTCATAGACTATTCCTTTTTCAGAATATTTACTAGAAACTTTGGTAAATAGTATATTTTTTTATTAAATATACAATATACAAATTTTCAGTCAGGAAAAGCAAAAATAAACCTGTGACTATCATTCTTTAAGCTTTAAATCTTATGCGATACTCTGAGTTTGTGTGAAATACTTGATCTGCATTTTGCTCATGCTTGGCAAAAATTAATACAGTACACTGGAAGGGTATCCACTATGACAAACTGAACAACCTCCAGGGTGTTCATCTGCTGTGAGGAAGATTTTTCATTTCAATGGCTAGCTGAGTGATGTATGTGCAGATATTTCCAACCTGCCTCGGTTACTGTCCTTTGCTTTAGTAGATTCCATTTAAGAATTAGTCCAGCATCATTTAACAGCATAAAATATACTCATTTCTCTAGATAAGATATTTGGATAGATAGATATGCATGCAACATATTTCTATTTTAATTAGAGCCAAATACTCCAGAATATTTTATTACAGTTCTAATCTACCAATAATTTTAGACTTAGTCCCTGATGATAGTTTTTCCACAACATGATATTCCTATTAAATTATCTCTTCTGAATTAAGAGAATCAAAAGCATATAAATAAAATCTATCTGTACTTGGTATAAGTTCAGCTGCATTTTTGTGGAGTAAAGAAATTACAGATTCTGTTTACATTCTAACTTTATTCTTTTATAGAATAAAGAAAGTGTGACCTTAATTTACCCATGTATTTCCACAATTTACTGTCTTAATAAATATAACAATTTATAAGTATATATCAAATAGAGCTTATGTATTCACATATATACCAAATACAAATTCAGTTCATGAAGTCCTTAAATTCATTTTCTTAAATGAGAAATCTTATTAAATGATGTTACATAGAAAATATTCTATTTAAAATTAAATTTAGAAAGTTCCACAGTTATCAAATAAAATATATAAATTCTAAATTCTAGTAAGACAAAAGAATTTCATTGTTTAAACAATAAAACAAAATGGAGAATTTTCTGAAATTGTGGAGACATTCTTTTTCTTTTCTTTATCCTTTATCATTGTATGATTAAAGACAACCTTCTAATTCTGAAATACTACCTTCTAAAGAAAATATTAACAATGTTGGCAGGAAAATATTGATCCTGGGATTCACCTCAAAACTATGAAATTTGGGGGGTGTAGATTTTGTAATTTGATTTTCTAAACAGGTTCTTGCTTTGATTTGTAAGTCAATATTCCAGCAAATATCAACACTTGGGGAATTATTAATTTAAAGCAAAGTAAAAGTAACTAGGACATTTTGAAAGTACATGCATGAATTTCACTCAGCTAATCACTGAAAATAATGATTTAAATGGAAAGTTAACAGTGTAGAAATGTTTAAGCATGAAAATACTAAAATGCCAAGTGGCTGACACAATTAAGTCTCAATGTCTGTTAAATGAAAGACTGGTGATTAAAAATGAACACTATATCTTTTAATAGAATGGTACTGCATTAGAATAAAAATTATTTTAGTACTTAACTATAATTTATAATCTATAAGATAAATGATAGATAGATAGATAGATAGATAGATAGATAGATAGATAGATAGATAGATAGATAGATAGATGGATAGATGGATAGATGGATAGATGGATAGATAGAGATTAGTGACTGTGTTTATGGGGCACAGAACAAGTAACACTGACCTGTATTTTTGTTAGATTATTCTGTAATTTAACACAAGATAAATGTGTTCCATATTGAAAAGTTATACCTCCCACAACTTTTTCTTTTTCTTTTAAATTTACCTTATTTTTTAATTATTTTTTATAGTTGAGAGAAAATTGGCTAACATTGTCTTTGGTATTTTGGAGGTATAGGATCCCCCTCAGGTATAATTGATATACTGCACCAGCCTCCAAATTTACCACAAATTTTTCAGTAAAATGCATAGAGATGTTTTGTGTGCTTCTTTCTTTTTGAAAAGTTTATTACTCCCTAGTGAAATAGAAAATAAGATTCTATCAACAATATTTTCTTTTTGTTAATGCAACAGATAAAGTATATGTTCTTGTTTTATTAACTATAGTAATATATTTTAATCAACACAATTTAGAGTCAGTTTTTTGAAAGTCTAGTCTATGTGCTCATCATTGTAAATATTACACTGAATTTTTTTTGTAACTATAGAAAAGATGAGTGTCTATTTTTTATCTTTTTATTTTTTTATCTGTACTATTAATATTAGTGTAATAAAGTCCACAGTCAAGTGCAATTGTAGCAAAGCAATTACACAGAAGTTTCAAATCATGTCTTGACAACCTTTTCTTCTTTACATAATAAATTCCTGAATATTATTTCACATGACATCTTAACCACACTTTAGTTAGCTAGAAATAATGATCTGCTAATATCTTAGCAAATGTTTAGATTACACAGTTTAATAATGAGTACTAATTCATTTCATCACAAAGTGTTAATTTTAATAACCTAGTAAATACACTTTAATTGGAAAGCCATGGTTCTAATTCCGTAGAAGCAATACATATCTTGATAACTACACATTACTATTTCAAACATATTAACTCATTCCAATTTGATATCCATTTAAGTGGTGCACAATTTAAGAGGAAAAATAAAGTAAAAAAATAACATGAAATCAATCATTGTCTGAGTCAAATTAAGGTAAAAAAAATTTATTTTACCCACATTATCATGTCAGATTTAAAGTAAATTGTCTTATAATAATAACTGGTCTTATAATAATAATAAAAAATTGTCTTATAATATAATCTGATTTTGACCTTAAGATTCAATGAGAGAAGATCATTGTGGGTATGGTATGGATATCCTTCCCAATAACTAGATCACATGTCAGCACTATTAATATAGACATACATCAAGAAGGCATTTAAAGCATGGTTACTCACATCATGGAGCTTTTTTTTTTGAAGAGCAGGGAAATACCTAAAAAGGCTAAAATTGAACTGAGAAAGTTGAGAGAATGAAGAAGCAGGTGGCCATGTCCTTGATTCTTGTGGGGGAGGGAGGTACAGTGAGGTGTCCTAAACAGGGATTTGCAAGGAATGTCCATGTCCAGTAGCACTAAAAGAGGAAATAAGAAAGCTTTCTTATCAGCTTGGCCATATAAGGGTTAAAGAAAAAAGGACCAAAGCAGAACTTGAAGCCTGTCAACAATCAAACTTAAGATAACTGTGTCACACTATTTTACCAGGTTTCAAAGGCAGTCTCTATTAGCGATATATTTTAATAATAACTTACCTGTTCTCTATCCTACCATGGGGATTTTTAACTCACTTTTTCATTACATATTTATGTTCTACCTCTCTTCTGTGTTTCAGGCATTCTTTAAAAAATGTGAAACAAAACTTACTATCTGCCTGTGGAGTTTTTGCGTAGTGAGGTGTTGTACAATATATAAATAGATATGGAAGTATCTGATTGTCATAGCTTGTAAAGAAACTTATTTGAGAGCTATGTTAAAGATTATCTGTGACCTGCCTTTGAGTGTATGAACAGAGAAGACTTCTCAATATCTGCAGTATGGCAGGAATAGTAGAAGCTAGTCAGCCATGCGAGTGTTTAGGGGAAGAACAATTCATCTAAAAGCAGATATTTGTGAAAAAATCCTGAGTGGAAAACAGGAAACACTGCAAAGGTAAAAAAAAAATCAGAAAAATAATGTGACTGGAGGATAGGAAGATAAAGATGAGTTTGGAGAAAGAGTCAGAAGCCATGTTACATAGCATCCTGGAAACAAAGATTAGAAGGATTTTTATTCAAAGATTAGTGGAAACACATAGATATTTTTAAGCAAGAGTCAATGAACTAATTTATTTATTAATCAGTTAGAGTTAGATCACATTGTTTGCAGTCTAGAAAGCAGAGGGACAGGACTCCAAGGAAACATAAGTTTTAGAGGTTATTCAGGTGGTTCAATTTTTTTAAAATGTATATATGGTACTTTTTAAAAGGACAATGGTAGTGGATATAGAGACCTGAAGACTTTGGAATATCTCTTTTGATAATATGAGGATATGGTTGAAATGAAAGGAAAAGAACCCAATAAAGAGTGATTTTGTTTTTGTTTGCTATTTTTTTGTTGTTGTTTTAATTTTTTGCTTGAGATTGTACATGAAAATATCATTGATCATGTCATATAATGAACTGGGGAGAATAGCTGTATTAGAATCAAAAGTTATTTTAGGGGGGTAATAATTGCAAGAAAAATATTCACTGTTCAAAAGGAATTAAACATTCAGTTATGTATGAGACCCACACAAACTTAGCTCCATCACTTAGCATGTAATCATTAGTCATCTCCTTTGTGATATAAATAACACAGGATGAAGGAACATTCAGTTCACTCACTATTTTTCTCCTGTGAACTTTGACTTTCATTAGTTATTACTATATGACTCTAGGATAATAAAAAAGTCAATAATTAAAATCCATATTTACCACACTAATTGCTGTTAAATATGTTGTGAAATGTATAAGACATAATAATAGATAGTGCTACTATATTAGAATGTTGAATTCAACTAATGTTAGCTATACTACCTTTCCAAAGTCATTGCAAGGTGCTCTGGTCTAGTCTAGCTTTATTTTAAGACATGCACTAATAATTCTATCTTGCAGTATCTGCTTTGGATTACAATGGATCCTGCAAGATTTATGTTGCACCTTTAGCTATAAAATCCTGACAACATCTATTTTTCTAGAAAGTTTTATATTACGATCTTTAGCCTCAATCCAGAGTTATTTGTTTTAATGTGAAAAAAGTTATAAACTGGCAATATCCTCTCACTCATTTTCTATGGAGCATAGAAATATTCTATATTGCTAAAAGACATCTTTGTTCCTTTCATTTTCCTATAAAGGTCTTAAGACATTACAAAACACACACATACAAGGACATGGAACTTAAAAATGTGTTATGTGATCATTACAACTTGTTTTGCTATCAAATGTCCCTGAATATGTACTACATTCAGTAGTACATTTACTTCAATACATACACCCATGATCAGTAACATTCTGCCTAACAGCTCTTTATGTAGGTAATTCAAACCAAGGCAATCATAAAAGATATCCCTTGCCTTTTATAAAACAGGGCGAGACTATGCATTCAGAAAAATATCATAACAATGCAGATAAATTATAAAAAGTAATACAAGTTTATTGTCATATACTCATTAGAACCTCTTATATACCATTTCAAGTTAATATAATCGTTTTGGTACTTGCAATGTTTTCTCCAAGTAATGAACTGTTAAAGCTCATGTAGAATGAATAAAAGAAAATAATGTAAAAAATCCACGAAAGTTCCAGTTTATGAAGTCTCATTCTCAAATGGATAAACACAATAAAAATAAATATAATCCCTAAATATTCTGTTAAATCTAATGCTAGGATTATCCACCCTAACAAATTATCTGTGTGTAAAACTAACACAATAATGATGCTTCACTTTGCCATATCCTAACAGTAATGGGTCATTATTACAAAATAAAAATAAGGAAAACAATTCTTCAAAAATCATATTTTTAAAGGAAATAATTTAGATGAAGATTATAGTTTTACCAAGCAACTTATAACCTGTGATCATTGGTTCATAAATATTATATTTAAGGTGTTGACGTGATAAGCAAATGTATTTGTGTGTAAAGGTGTACATAAATTTATAGGTGGAGGATCTAATCCTTATCTTGCATTCTGTGGATTTCATATTAAGGCAATGACAAAAGGAGATATATATTGAGAATATCCAATACAAAATGTTTTTCCAGAATCAGGCTAAAACCCTACGCTTGAGTGTTTTAGAAATTTGAATCAATACATTTTGGAAAGCATAATAATCCTGCTATTTAGAATAAGTAAAGATTGTTTCCTATTGGTTGGTATTTCAGAAAGCTATGTTTAGAATGTAGAATATGAGCCAGGATGTGCAGGATAAGATTTCAACAAGTCTGCATAATAACTTATGACAATAACAAGGAGATGACGAGTTAGAAAGACCACTTTAAAAAAGTAGCCCTAACTAAAATCTAAGTTATTTGTTGTAAATATGAATCCTGAGGAAAATTCTGGAAAGAGAATATTGATTTATCATTCTTATATTATGATATTATGTTAAAAACTGAATAAAACTTGCCTCATTACATACAATCAAAACTCTGAAAAGAAAAGCAATTAACAGCAGCTATGTGTATACATGAGTTTTAGAATTTGTATATTGTTTTTCTTTTCAGTTTTATCTCCAAAGTTTCAATTCATGTTGCTGTTAGCATTTATAATTAACACAAAGAGAAAGTACAACACTACATTTATTATTCTGATGTACTCAAGAATTATAATTTGTACTGTTCACATTGACATAGACAATGAGCAATAGCACAACCACCATTCTCTTAGCCTGAAATCTCTGTGCTCTCTGTCTTTGAATTTATCCCATTCTCTAAGAATCATATCAAATACTACCATTAAAAAAAAATCACTCTGGGACTTAACTCTGCTTTTATAACATCATTGAGAATATTCTATTCCTCTTACTATAATAGCAATTTTCAACCAAGTGATGTAGCATATGGTTATATGAGCCTAGGAAAAATGAAACACTGGAAAAATTTTAAAGGAATAATAGAAGCAATACTTTTTTAATGAGAATTGTTACAAACCAATAAGCATTAGTGATTCAAAAAAAAATCTTCTCCAATGGTTTATAAGAGTATTTTATGAAATCCAACTTGGAAATATGCTATGTAAATATGTAAGTATATAAATATATGTGTGAATTTGTATATTCATGTATCTGTGTATATATGTAGAATTAACAGCACTAGGAGAAACATAGAGATTTGGAAGAGTGGGGAGGATTCCATTTTTCCATCTGTTCAGATTTCCTTCTCAACATTTACATGATGTCTGAAAATCCACAGAACCACCAGTGTACCAGAGGTTACTATTTAAACCCTGCTAGCTTTTGTGAAAATATGTACATATGAGAAAAGAATTTTCTAGACACATAGCTTATGTGTATTCCACAAGTCCTTCTGATATACCTTATGAAATGTTTTTACAGTATCCCAACTACTCCTATGATACTCATAGTTGTTATTTTGAAAGATTTTGCTTATTTTATGTGTGTGTGAAATAATGTAATTTTCTACATTTCCTTGCTGGATACTTTCCTTATTTTCCTTTAAGTGTGTCCTTTATATCTCAGTCAGAATTTCCTTTGTCAAATTTAATAGAAGAATAACTATTATTTTAGAGTTCCCCTCAGTATGGAGAACACCATTTGATGTTCTTAGTTTGATGTTAAAAATTCTTCATACTGTGGTGCAGTCTACTTCATATAGTATTCTACTACTATCCTTTCTCTGACCCTCAATTAAATCTATACTCAAGGCACTGCAAATTAGGACTATTTCCAAAACACATACACTTTCATTACCACCTTGTCTTAGCCATGCAAATTCCATCTCCTTGAAATCCCTTCGTCCCTTCTAAAGCTGTTAGAACGTCAATTTTTCTGTCGTGACCCAAATGTGAAACTATGATACACCCCTTGAGACAGCATTAATTGATACCTCCTTTTTCTGCCACTCTTTATTCTTACCTGTAACATAATAATTTTATACTGTTAATACTACTGTACTATGTCAAATTTAATTATACTGTAGGATTATTAAACATGTTTTATCTGTTCAATATTTATTTCTAGATGGTAAGGACAGTTCCCATAGCATAAATTTCAATAAATGAACTGGGCATCACTGTGAGAATTCTATATGGGTATCTTCTTCAAGGGTAGATATAGGGACCTTGAGTTGGTTCGGTAAGATTTGATAAATATCCTCCTTCAAGGATTTTTTTTTTTTCATCTCTTGATTGATTTCAAATGAGACAAATTTCTCTGTCAGAGTTTTTATTACAGAGTGCCTAGAAAGGTACAATGTGGGGAGACATATTGTTTTAGGTTTCTAGCCTTGGGGATTTTGCAGGTGTAAGTTCACATTTTGATGTGCTTCTGTTCACTATATTGTATCTTTTCAGAATAGAAAGACAAGAGAATTAATTTATGCTGTGGATTTTCCTTCAGGATTTTCTAAGCCTCCAAAAAGCTAAGTAATCTCATTTTAGATTGAGAAGAATCCCTTATTTTCCCTGATTGAAATAACCCTACCTAATCCAACCAGACACTGTTTCTGGCTGCTAATGCACAGTTCCTGGGACCACACAGGCCCTCCCAGAGGCACTTATTTTGTAGATGAGGTTGGTCACAAACCCAAATGCTGTGGTCCTCCATTGTGAAAAACCTGTAGTTTCACTCCAGTTTTCTAACTTGAGGGCTAAGTACAAACAAACTACAAAAACTCAGAACACAAAATGAGCCAAGTTTACTGTTAGATAAGTTTACAGTAAGAGGCAGCAAAACTAAATGACTCCGGGGGTAACTTTACCTGCATCTAGGAGACTTCTTGGAATCTTTAACATTATTTTTCATCTCACTTCCTTGATAAACTGTCAAATGTCAAAACTAAAACTATTTAGCAAGGAGTTGATTCTTTTCATCAAGATAATAAAGTCAGGAACTGGGAGTATAATCTGTCACTAGCAATAAACTTTTCTGAGGGATTGTGAGCAAGAACAACTTTTATAGAACA
Organism: Galemys pyrenaicus; assembly: GCA_019455555.1. Lineage (NCBI taxonomy): Eukaryota > Metazoa > Chordata > Mammalia > Eulipotyphla > Talpidae > Galemys > Galemys pyrenaicus. The sequence continues at coordinate 1,083,108 of JAGFMF010011574.1, read as the reverse complement.
GAAACAGAATATGATTGGTTAGAGTTGCATATCTGACCTGATTTAGGAAGGAAAACAAAATTGATAAACAGGTCACATTTTCTTGGTGTTTGGGGATTGGGTGACTGGATATCTTGCATTCTTGTCAAGTGCAGCATTATAGGAACATAAAAGCTCAGTTTGCAGGTGTAGCAACCAGGCAGAAAGTCACTTCATTTTAGGTCTAGAATAAATTTTAACAAGTGCCAACAAATTTACTCTTTGAAGATAGCCTGAAGTTCTATCTGTCACATGTAAATAGCTGTTTGTTTTCAGTCATAGATGCTGCCTAAAACTGAAAATAATTGTAGTAAAATTTTAAAATCCTTTATGTTAGTGTAGTCATGTGAATTATTTTTTGCTTTAAATGAATTGTTAATGTTGGAAAAAGGATATCCACTAATATGTTAATTTATACATTAAGATAATTTATAAAAATAATTATAATTCTTATGCTATATAATTTCTGAAATGTTAATAATTGGATTAAATAGTATCAATTTATTATATAATATAATTTTATAGATATTATTTATTAATATTTAATTATAGTATCATAAAATATAGTACATATAATCCAAATTTTCCAGAAAGGAAGTCCATTAAAATTCTAACAACCTCTGGCTTTTCAATAGCTATTCTTAAACTCACATTTAAAAAATTGAGAATTATATGATATAAATTATATCCACATGCATGGACATAAAATTTGGTTCATGAGAATATTGATTCTCCTCTCCACATACTTTCAAAGCTCTCTTTTGATTGTTGTGCATGAAAGTTGTTCCAGTCAGTTTTGATGATCATTGTAATAAATACTATATCCATTAAATTAGAAATAAACTTACTATTTAGATACAATGTTTATTCTGTCAAGAAAGTGAAATTGTTTAAATTCAAGAAATTTATTTTAAATGAATATAAATTCATTAAATCTAAAATTCATGAAAGAGGATTCACACCCTGCAAACATTTTTAAAAATACTTCTGGACTGACTGGAGAAGGAGAAAGAAGATGGCACCAAAGGAGGTTCCCTGCTTTACTCCTGAAAGATAATCTGAAATTATCCCAAAAGGCATGACCACAGAGAGTTCCCATGACTGGGCGTAAAACTAGAGCAACTCCTGGAAGTTGGAGACCAGTGCCAACCATGACAGAGAAGGCAATGAGGACATTCATCACTAACTAACAAAAGGTGGATGGCAAGAGACTCCTGGAAAGAGAAGCTTGGCTTTAAACAGCCATTCAAACCTGGATACCCAGGATGGAGCTGCCCCAGGGAGGAAAGAACTGATTAGCATGCACTTAACTGTGGAGACATATGTATGAAAGTGCTGGAGTGAGTCAAGTGGAAGGGCCCCTGTGAAGAAGACAATGCACAGAGCAGCACTGCCCCTCAGGACTTGAATTGATGCAGTGAGACAGCACTGACAGCACAGAGCAGGCTGCAGAGATTTAATTCTGGTAACCCAACTAAGAAAGCATTCACTAGTCCTGCAGACATAAGACACTCCACCCTCCTGAGTCACCACATTCAGGAGAGACTGAGCACATCTAGGCTCCTCCTACACCACCAAGAAGAGGCAACTATAGATTGCACTTCCTGATGTAGAGCGCCATCTACAGGAAAATTGAAATTTCTGGTAATTTGAAAAAAATTAAACAAAATAGACAACCTTCTATCTATAACACCAAGAGAGAAAACTCAAATAAATAAAAACAGAAACTCAAGAGATTAGGTTACAACAAACATCTTTGAAATTCACTGGGTGGTAAGAGATTACTATGAACGTTAGTAATTGGAACCACCTAGAAGAGATGGAAGAATTATCAGAAAAAATCCACCACCTGATGGAGGGAAAGCAAATTGGAAAAAGATATACTACAAGTAGTTAAAGAAAAAAAAAAATTGTGGATGATTGTCATCAACTGTAAAGAATGCATAGCTTATAGAAAATAGAAATTGAAAATGAAACCATGATAGAGTTGAAAGGAAAAAAGATGAGGGCCTTGTTAAATGTATGAAACACAGTAATATTATAAGGAAAGTAAAAATAAATGAGGAAATGTTAACTACCTTGGATAAAAAAATGCTTTAGAGTAATAGATATCAATGTTAACGACAAATTTGACATTCTTAAAAAGAATCAGAGATAAAAAAAAGGAAGAAAGATAATGTTGAAGGCACATGCTTCAGTCTCCATAATCTGAAGTAATATAACTGAGGAAATAAACTTAATTGCTATATATTAATTGAAAACATAAAATAAAAACAATATTTAAGAATAATTTGAAGCTATTCACAAAATTGATTCATTTGAAATCACAAACATGTTTCAAATAGTGAAATACAACCATAAAAACTATTTGATTTATTAGAAAAAAAATGTTGAAATAAAAAATATGGGAAAGTGGGTTATGAGACAAAAAGGGAATAAAAAATTCTAAACTGTTTCCTGTCACAAAATAGTAACCATCTTTTATTAAATTAAATCATTTGGACAGAAAATTAACTATAGATAGATATAGGCATGTTAGCATGTATATACAGTATATCATTAAAATTTTAAAAATATAAATATATGTGTATTGAAATATTTAAACATAAAAATTCTATGTATGTAACTTTTTTTCTAGTGCTATACATAAATAACATAAAGGAAAATAATATGAGGGGGGGAAAATCAGTTGTTTAAAGCACCAAAAGGAAAATAAAAGGAATAAGTTCTCAAATTAGCATATTCAGTATTTAAAATGTATTAAAACCTTCAAACTTGGAGTTAGAACATATTTGAAAGAAAAAAGTTAATGTTCATAATATACAGAATTTAACTTTTACTTTATTTTGGTTTCAATACTATGATGTACACCTACAAAAACTGGCAAAGAACAGATATACGATCTCTAAATGATGGAATATTAATTACACATATATAAAAATTCTATAATAACATCACAAAAGTAAAACAGATAAAGCAAAGTGATAAATTTTCCACTTATTAGCTTGAAAACATCAAGGATGATATAATTGAGTAGATGATTTTATCTTGTTTTTCTAGGATTATAATTGATAAAATTTCTAGAAAGCAAATTGGCAATGTACATTGTCACTCCTATTTTTAAAAAGCTTTATTCAAAATACTTAAAGTATAAGTTAAATGTCTGTGTATTTTCAGAAGTACAGACTGATACAGATTATCTATGTAGATACATTGAAATTCTATTCCCATTTTCAAGAAAATGAAACAACCTAAATTCTAAACAGTGGTATACTGATTAAATAAATTATCATCTTGACAAAGGCAGAAATATTAAAATAACAATAAAGTATGTTTAACAAAGGAACGTTTTAAAAACAGGTAATTACAATTACATAATTTTTATTTAATGAAATGACATATGATAGAAAATTGTATATATGAAATTATTATAATTTTAAATCTAAAATATGCATGCACTCAAATATACAATTACTAAATTTCTTAATGTTTAAAATAGCGGTAATGAATTTTCTTCATATTCTCAATGGAAATATATTACTTTTATCATCAGAAGAAAATCATAAATACCACTTGAAAAATAAAGTAAAATGAGTTGAAGTACAATTAGGTAAACAAACCACTGGCATCATAAGGCATTTCCTTCTCCAGCTGCTCTTCTGGCTCATCAGCCCATTCAGAGCAGTGAGACGCCATTAGAGCAGGTGGCTGCTCATTTTATTTTGATATGGAAGATTAACCTCAGAGCTATTTCTGCATTTACTAGAAAACAGTGAGTCATGACAATAGTAAAAACTATCGCCACCGATACACAATCAAATTCTTTTATATCAGGGTTTATTTTCACATGGGATGAGTATTGGAAGAGGATGTAAATTAAAATATCTAAATTAGTATTTTTTTTCAGCCACCGTGCCAGCTACTTGTATAAGAAAACAAAATGGAAGGGCAATTATTAACCATATCATACTATTATTAGTTCTATTTTCTTAACAGTAAAATTGGAATTGTAACTAGTGACCTTGTGTTGAGACAAAACCAAAATTTGTCTATAGCCTAGGAGCAAGGATATTTACCACTTATTTTCATTAAAATTAATCTAATATAAGTCTGTCCATATGTGCATGTTCTCTTCTGTTCTCAACAGTGGCTCTGCTATATTCCCTCCAGATTCCTTTTGTTAATTAAATATCAACACATTTTAGAGCAATATAGTACCAGGGCAATTTTGACCTTGTATCTGATACAGCCATCTATTCTAGGGATATGGCATGAAAGATAAATTTAGAAGAAAAATAATTGACATGTAACTTTCATATTTGGTAGTTTCAAAGAATTAGTCGCTATGAATTTGACCAGAGCATTAATATTAAAACACTGCAATCAGCATTTGTCAGTTCTCATCAAAAGCATCATTTACATCTGTGGAACTATCTTTGGTATATTTAGGTCAGGTAACAAGAAACAAATTGATAATGATGAAAGGTAAATTGTAGTTAAATAACTACAAAACATTTAGGAAATTGCTAGCAATAAATATTCATTTTTAGAACAATACAGATATCTTTTAAACTACTTCCAAACAAATTCCCCATAGATATAAAACACAATCAGTCTATAAATTAAGTTATATTAGAAATTATCATCATCACATAATCTTTGAGGCATCTATTTCATTTAGTATATGAAGTAATAATAAATATAATGTCCATTTATAGGACATCTGTTAGGTTTATTTTTTTATGATGTCTAATGTCTTGACAAAACCTAAAACTGCAGCAATACACTAATTTTTGGATAAAACATATAACTTTTTAAATGTGAGAAATAATTGCTTGTTTAAACATTTGTCTGAATGTTATTGTATAGTATTTGTTTGAACTTGATTTAGATAATACAAATGATTCTTTATAATGTTAGTGGGCTTCACCCAACCAGTTGAAGGTCTTAAGAAAAAATACCAACATTTCCTGAAGAAGGAATTCAGTCTCAAACAGCAACATATAAAAGCTGCTTGAGTCTCCAAAATGCTGACATGCCTGGATATTTTGGAGAAAAGACTGCAATATCAATTATTGAATTTCTGCCTACTGACCTACTTGGTCTGTATGTGTGTGTGCATGTGTGTAGGGGAGGTTGGACTTGCCAGCATCTACAATCACATAAGTCAACTGCTTACAAAGAGCTCTCTCTCTCTCTCTCCCTCTCCATCAATGACTCTGTTTCTGTGGAAAACCCTTAATAATAAACTGAACATATGCAATTGTGTGATTTTTTTCACTAGGGTAATATCACTATGTTGTAAACTCACTAACCATTATAATCTGATTTCCAAAACAATTATACACATTTACATGGTAATCAACAAAATATCAGAATCCACACTGCTATCCAATCGTATCCATCTCTGAAATCCTGCTACTGTTATCTTAAAAATATTATCAGTTTGATCAGTGTGGAATGATACTGCCTGTTGGTTTATCTTCCATTTATATCTTGCCAACAAGTTAAGCAGGAAATGATCCTTTTATCACATCAATCAATCAATCAATAAATAAATAAATACAAAGTTAAATTATTCCTCTATTATTTTATTCAAGTTAACATTAATGTGGCATAGTATTAGTGACTTAGGAATCTCACAAGCTAATGTGATCACAATGGCATCCATGAGATCTAAACAAGGTTACATGACTCAGGGTGGACAGGCTTGCCTGTGGCTCTGGTATCTTTTCAAGATAGAAGCAGTTGAAAGAGAGGATAGGAAGAGGGTTTAGGTCTTTCTCAGGAGTTTTGAGAACATCCCTTGACACTAGGGGTGTAGACTGCCTCTTAAAACTAAAGTGGTGATGATGAAACTTGAACTTTGGAAAAGTGGGGTATCTGTTTGTGGAATCTGAAAAGCAAATCAAAGTCAAGGGAACAAACTGTTTGGTGGCCAGAGGTGGCAGGGTTGGGGGTGTGGTGGACAAAATGGGTGTAGGGTGTCAAAGGTACAAACTTCCATTTATAAAATGAATAACTCATGGGAATGTAATGCACAGCATTTGGCTGTAGTTAATAATACAGTATTATTATAAATTGAATATTGTCAAGTAATTAGATCTTACAAGTATGTAGGATGGATGCTGATTACACTTAAGATGATATTTTTGTTATATACAAATAATCTAATCATGATGGCATACACTTGAAACTGATATAATAGGTGCCATTTATATTTCAATTTTTATAAAAAGGAAATGGATCTTTTATAATCAATTTCATTTTAAGTTCAAATAATTTCTTTCTTTAAATATGTGACCTCAGTGGCAGATGACATCTTTATCAGAAACTTTTAAGCATGGCCAGAATTAAACTACCATTTTTTTTTTCTTAAAATTTTAAGTTCTTTTATAAGTTATGTTTTTTCAACAGGGGTAATCTTCAACTTAACTTTTTACTGAAAAAAGATATTAGACAAATATTTCATCCAGTGAACATTCACACCTGAGTGAGCTCAGGTAATCATCTTTACATGTTTTTCATATTCCTACTTCTGGGTGATATATTTTTTTTTACAGAAAGATTTACAAATTCTATGTATGAAGAACTTCAAGCTGTTAGTATGTACAAGAGACTGGAATCTTTGGGATAGGTCTTAAAGCATATCTTTAGAGCTTATACTGACAGTTGAAGATGAATAAAATAGCAAATATTATAATTATTTCTATATATAACAGATATATTAAGAAAACAGCCATATTACATATTAGACAACATTATTAGTTATTATTTATTTGGGGTATCTTGATCATCTGTTGGAGATGATAGATAGCTAGTGCCTAGGAAAATCTAAGGTCAACCCTGATCACACATAACATTCAGATACTCTCAGGAAAAGATTGTTACATTTAAAATAATCCTTGTGGTTAAAAAATAAAGAGAATGTTAAGTAAATAACTGAATCAAAATGAAAAACTTTTGGAAATTTCAGGTATCCATGGAGACATCTGTAATGTATTTGAAACTCAGAAGTGTTTGGAACTAAATGTAAAAATGATATCAGAACTCTTTGTTTCTTGTTTCTACTTCATTTTGCGTATCTGTTTCAATCTGTCCATTGGGTCTTCTATATATACATGGGCACATTTTAGTAGTCAATATTTCCCAGTTTTCGTATCTAAAATTTTGGTTTTGTATTTCCAGTTTCAATTTTGGGAAAAAGGGTAAAGAAATCTGAATATAATTATTTGGGAACAAATGTAACCCTGGAGCATTCTGCCATGTCTAGGAGAAAGACAGTATCAATTAACCTACTTAAAAACTAATGCTAACTACTGGGCCATTTCCTGACTAGACAACAAGAAAAGAGAAGAACTTGAATTTTGAAAATATTGCCTCATCATTGGAGTCAGGGAAGTGATATTTCTCAGAAGAAAGATGCCTAAGATTCTCAGGAAAAAGAGGGTAATCACAGGTGAAAGAAATCAACTTTGATTACTATTTTAGGATAACCAGAGTTTGTTTCATTGGCACCTTGACTCTCACACAACATTCCAACTAAGAGAAAGAAATATGTCCACACAATCTACTCCTGACTGTGTGACATCTGGCAAGTGATTGAATCTATGTGCCTCAGGTCGTTTAGCTGGAAAAAAAGGAAACACTTCATGAAGTTCCTGAATGACATAATACATGGAAAGAACTATATAATTGAAAACAGTGTTATATAATTGAGATCCTAATACATTTTGCTAACATTATTAAAATCACTGACTAATTTTTAATTACTATATCTATCCCTTATAAATTATGATTAAAACACTGATTAAATGAACTGAACTGTTTTTAAATGTGTCTAGATAATTCGGATGCTAAGTTTTGCTCTCAACTTAGAAGATATAACTCACAGAATGTTTATTGTTTGTTAATTTCTGTATGACTCATTTGTCTCATCTGTATAATTAGGGAAAGGATACACTCTATTGAGTTGCAAAGATGAAATTAATTATTATTTAGAATGGTGCTTGATGATTTCTATATTAAAAAATAAAATAATCTAATGTTTTATTTATTGTATAGTAGTTATATTTTTTATTTTTTCCTGTTTGCTCACTCATATTTCCCAAATGTTTTCTCAAAAAAGCACACTGAATTTGTTGTTTCTAATTAAATAGCTTTACTATCTAAATTTAATTTATAGGAATGAATGTTGAATATTTTATATAAGATAGTCTCAAAATTTTGACAAATAGTGGCAGTAATTTCTAGATCAGGACAAAGAATTAATAGATATTATTGTTTGCTCAATTTTGTTTTCTATCACTATAAATATCTTTAATGATATTTTGTAATTTTTGGTCCTATCACTGTAATTGTTATATGCCATATTATGCCAGTTAATCTAAAGAAATTCAGATATACTCAAAATGTATTGAAAATTGTTATGGGTAGTAGTATAAATCATAAATATCTAATTAATGACATGTCACAATATTAATGGTCACTGGAAACTACCAAAAATAATTTTCATTTTCTTTCTAAGAAATATAATACATAATAACCATAAGATGATAAACTGAAAAGGATCAACTGAAGATCTAAAAATATTAAAGTGGAAAAAGGTCAAAAGTATGGCATGTGTACTTAGGTATTCCACTTTCCTTTTTTATTTAATAAATCATTATACCTTTTATATATGCCCAATTAAAAGACATTTAACTTTCACTGTATGTTAATGACAAAATAACATTTTTTTAAAACCACAATTAAAATTTTAAATTCTGTTTTCAAGTGAATTTCATCAAGATTAAAAACTGAAGTTTTATTTATATAGCAAACAAAATATCTACTAGAGAAAAGATTACAAGAAATTCCAAGGAAAGAAAATGGTATAGAGAAGATATCAGGAAAACATTACAAAGGGAAAGAAGAATAAACTCCAAATTATCATTTTAGCAATTGGCACTATTTATGATGGAAAGACAAACTCTGTTTCAAAAGAATACCTGTACCTCTATGTTTATTGCAGCACTATTTATAATTGGTAAGACCAGGAAACAACCCAAATGCCCAAAAGTAGATGACTGGATCAAGAAGATGTGGTACATATACACAATGGAATACTATTCAGCAATTAAAAAAGATAAACTAGAGACATTTATAGAAACCTGGATGGAGCTAGAAGGAATTATACTCAGTGAAATAAGTCAAAAGGTAAGAGAAAAATATCTGATGGTTTCACTACTAGGAGAAATATAAAGAAACGAACAAAAAACAGGGCTCAAGGAAAAGAACAACAATCAAAAAAATAAATACAACAAGAACCAAAAGACAAAGACAATTCAAAGGCATCATGTGGGTGGGTGGGGAGGGATTGAGATGAGGGCAGAAAGAGTACAAGACACTGGGTGATGGTGCACTGCGGAAATGTGGTGGGAACTCCATGGGAACTACAATTGATATCATATATTTATAAATAAATAAATTTAATTTAAAAAACAAATTACTAGAGTTTTCTTCACTAAAATAAGTTAGTTGTAGACAAAAGTTGTAGACTAACGTTAAAAATTACAACAGTTAAAAAACCCAACATATTAATGATTTTAAATATTTCATTAAGTGAAAAAATTTATTATACCTTAAAATACTGATACTTATAGGTGAGATTTGTAACTAATCTATACATTTAATAACAATAGAAAGCACTAATAAAAGGAAGCTAGAAAATAAAATGTGTAATTAGCAGTTTTTGAAAAATAAAATATCATTTCATTTTATTCATTAGTTATCAAATTCAATGGCACAAATTTTTGTATAATAATCAACAAATACTGTGAAAAAGAAATTAGCCTAAAATTTTACTTCAAAGATAAAATTATTGGTGGCAATTATTCAAATTTATATGGACTTAAGAACATTTTTTATTACATCACCAGAAAATTCTGGTGAATTTTTAATATTAGGCAAATTCCTATTTTAGTAACCCCAACTGATTGGAGGATAATTCTAAACAGATGGTAGTGACAGATCTGGAATTAGCCTGAATGAGTGATGTTCCCCAGAGGTCAGACCCGATTTCTTTTTTTAAAAACTATCTTTTATGATGACCTGGTTGAAATTGCTTGCAGCATGATTTTTGCATTTGGAAAATGCAATTTTTTTCAATATTCTTATTAACACTTTTCTTGTTAGTACATGTGCTAATATAGTTCAAAATCCTAATTTATATAATACAAATATTCTTATACATATCTTTTGAAAAGTATGGTCATTATTTTATTTGGAAATTATTACATATAGGAAAGTAAAGTTCTCTCATATGTTGAAGGTATGTAGTAAGAAATACAGTTAATAAGAAACTTCTAAATTCATACCCTTTAAAATTTGGCTTAAATAAGCAATTTTATTTTGTCCTGAATCTTGACTTTTAAGTCACTTGACCAAAAATTAAGAATAGCCTTGAACAATGTAGTGAATATTATGTCTTTATCACTCAATATTCTGACATCTTGGAGATTTCCCAGTTGTAATGAGTTCATAAAGTCAACTAAAAGATGTTCTTTCCTTCAAATGATTAAATTAAATTTGGTACTCTCTAAATTTACTTTTTCTACACCTTATAATTATTTATATGACAAGTTTTGATGACTATTTCTAAAGTAAGTCTAGTGATTCAAAACCCAGTTTAAAGAAATGTCACAAAATACTTACAGATATTTTTAAAGAAATTCTTATGTATGTTTCTAAAATTGGTTAAAAGGAGAAAAACTTTGTAAAGTAATAATTTTATATGCTATTTTTCCAATCATTGAGGAAAATAGTTCTTATTATAGATAATAAATTTTACTCTTTGTCCCTGATTGAATATAATTGATACTGATAAAACTGGTCACTCACACCTAGTTTTAAGTGTTGAATCAAATCAGTGAAATTAGAACCCTGGCACAAGCTTTTTACTCTAAGGTAACACTTAACAAAACAATATATAACAGCTTATTTCTTTGTTGACTAGTACATTATAAAAATCGATTTTTGTAAGGAGACTAAATTTCCCAATGTGCTAATGAAATGTGAATAAGTAATCAAGTACAGTTACACTAAAATAATCCTCTTTATACACGTATATGCAAACAAATTAAACAAATAAAATTTCATTCAATACAGTCAGAATCTAAAATGTCTTCAAACCTTCAGACTATCAAACCTTCAGACTGTCCTTACAAAATTATTTCTTTTGGAAAGAAAACAAGCAAATAGTATCCATTAAAACATTTTGAACTGAATTGTCTATTGCACACTTAATAGATATTTCATAAGTTTATGTCTTTTAGTTTCAAAGACTTTAATTTACTATAAAAGGTAATTGGGTTATTTTCATCAGTATATGATTTGTAATGCCTTAATAAAGGATATGATGTCTTATACCCAACTTTTGTGGATAAAATCTAAAGTTTAATGTACCTTAACAATCTTTGTCATGGTAAAAGTTGTATATTTTTGTACATGAAACAATAAATATTACGTGTGGTATTTATTGTGTTCTGTTCTTTTAATATATTTTTCCCTGAAACAAGTGTATCTTATTGAGGATCAGCTTTAAAAAAACATCAGTATTCCCACTCTTTAATGCATGTTCAGTACCACTTTAATAAAGTTTGGGTACAGCAAAGACCTATGTCCTTAAAGCAATATAACATTAATAATTCATTTTCTGTGGTGAACAAAAACAGTAATGACAACACATAAAATGAAATTAGAAAAGTTCTCATATGCACAAATTGTTTTGTCTTATTTTGTTTTTGTAAATTACTGCAGACACATAGGAATGTAGTTTCTAGTTTATAAATAAATGTTTCTCAGACAAGTGTTTGATCAGCATGAATAATTCTAATAAAGGATTTTTTAAGCAATGCTTATTATTTTGAGTTATTTTTTGTTCTCATTGGATGGTTTATCACAATTTATTACTAACACTATTGCTGAGTTGGGATATCTGTTATAGCTTTAAATGACTTATTCAAAGTTGTATATATTATAGCTATAATCAGTAGCATTCATATGCTTGTTTTAGTCTTATGCATACAATAATGGATTACACATATCTACCTTTAATAATGAATTTTTTACTGATCACTATTTTTTTTACACTATAGGATTTCTTCCAGCAGGTGTGGTCATCATAGTTTTTCAACACCAAAACATCCATAATCCTCCACCATAGTCAATTATATATAAAATACAATTAATAATTCTGCAAGAATTTAAATACTTCCTGAAGTCAAAAAGCGACTATTCATCATCAGAATTGGGGAGCAGATTTTTAATTTCACAGAAAATCATCTAATATATTCTGATAGCTTAAATGCAACCAGTCATTCTAATCAACAATACAAATTCAAACACTTAATGAGTCCAGTAATTTGGTAGATTTTTAATAGCTAGTGAAGCACTCTTATTTTTTTGATAGTGTACATCCTAGGCCTCTACGGATTACAATTAAACCTAAAGATTTGCTGGTAAAATTCTCTGCATTTATAGTATATGGAAATTATACTAAATTTTCTGGAATTGTCAAATTGTCTGCAATCTATACGTACATACATCCTATGCTTACTTTGCTCTGTATGCCTTACAGATACAGTACTTTAAAAGTAAATTAAATGAGTCTGTCTCTCCAGATTGGAGTCAAGATAGTATCTTTAGTGCCAGGAAGGGGCACAGAGCAAGTTCTGGGTGGAATGGTTCTAGTAGACAGGATAAAGGAAGAGTCCTGAAGCCCTCAGTGGTTTTTATGCTTTATTTACAGAAACAACCATGTATGTGGCAGGTAGGGGTGCTGGGGGGGCTAGGAGGCTGGCAGGCCTTCCTAGCCCCCAGCGCATCATACCATCTCTTCTTCTACTGCTGTGCATCCTGTTCCTCCTGCTGCTACTGCTGTCTTTATGCTCCTGGAATCCTAATGATGCCACCCTTACATGCCCATGTGCACACCCAGGTGCACTCACCTACGTGTGCTCACTTAGGCATGCGTGTAGCACCTCAGGTGTCCATCATTATACCAATGGCAGGAGGGTGGAAAAACCTGAAAATTTTCTCTGACTCTATAGTCAACCCCTCAGGTTTTTCCACCATACAAATTATAGATCCATTTCCCTGGGCAAATATGAACATTGCAGCCATGACACACACAAGTAAATACAATAAAGCAATGCAACAAAATCAACAGAATACAAATAAGCCCAGGCCAGACACCAACCTAGGGGCAAAAGATAAGATTATTGGCACCAGCAGATGATCCACCATGTCTGCTGCCAAAGGCACATATCATGCAAGGAAGGAACTACTTTCAACATTTCTGTAGGGTAAGTGAATTACTCAGGCTTTGTATGAAACTGGCTATCACCTGTGACTTTTATTGTGTTAATGAAGAAGGTGTGTGCATGTGGGACACACATGCCTGACTATGGACACCCGGAGCATGGGTGTATGCATATTAATAGATGTGTGCATCTGAGCCTAGGAGGGAGGGGATAAAAAGGTAGCATCATCCTGGAGTGAAGGGGCTCACTTTGCTGTCTCTCTGCTGGCTTATTTTCTATGTTATTATTTAAAACTATGAAGACAATGCCAAAGGCTCCAAAATTCTCATTTAATCTGTTAGAACTGATGGCGAACCTACCCAGTTTGGGATGGTTGTACAATTCCTTATAGGAGAGGCATAATGTATGTGAAATTCTTCATGTTTTTTGTTTTGTTTTGTTTTGTTATGTCTGTGATGACCTTAATTTCTCCACCATAGCTGAAGGACATACAGTTCTTGACAGAAAGCTTTTATCTTTAAATATTTTAAGTACATAATACCTTTCTCTCCTTTGCCAAGCTGTTTGCTCAGACAAGTCAAATGTGCTTTTATAAGTTATCTGCTTTTCCTCCAATCACCTTCAAAATTATTTGTAATCAACAACGTGATTAAAAGTCTATCATTTCTCAACTGAGTTGCCTATTTATATAGACCTGTCAAAGACCATTGAATGTAGATGTGTGGGTTTCTCTTGACTGACTGTAGCAGCAGGAAAGATGGCACTGGGCAGGTTTTCCATGATTCGGGCAGATGGGTGAAGGAAGGGGATTCTTGGAGCCCTTGGTGACTTTTCATGTTTTTATTAGTAGAGGTGGCCAGGTACATAGCAGGTAGGGGTGCCGGGGAAGCTGGGAGGCTGGGAGGCTGGGAGGCCGGGAGGCTGGCAGGCCTCCCAGCCCCTGGCGCATCTCACCCTCTTGGCTGCTTTGCTGCTGCTGCTCATGTTGGTCAGTACTGTTGACCTGTTGGTTCTGTCAGTCCTGGCATCCTCATGACGCCGCCCATTTAAGCATGTGTCAAACTCAGGTGCACTCATGTGCGCATGCCTACCCTAGAATGCTCGCAGCACCGCAGGTGTCCATCATCGCAGTTGTGGGAGGTTGGAAAGACATGATTTCTCTAACCCTACACTGGCTTATTCCATTAATTTGTTTATCTGTCTTGACACTAATACCACACTATTTTGTTTGTTTTAGCACTATGACAGGTAGAGTAAGTTTTATAACTTTTTAAATGATTTTCCAAAATTATTGTAGGGTAAGTGAAAAGTGACCAGGTTTTTCTGCTCTCCCACCATTGGTGTTGATGATGGATGCCTGGTTCCACACATGCCTAATGGCAGGCACCTCAAGTAGGTTTTGGGCATGCGCAAGTGGGTGCACCTGAGCTGAGACACAGACTATATAAGGGTGGCATCTAAGGACACCATCAGAGAAAGAGAAAGGAGAAGAGAGCAGAAAGAACAGGCAGCAGTAGCAACCCATAGAGTAAAGATGTGTCAAGGGCTAAGAGACCTGCCAGCCTCCTGAACCCCAGCCTCGCTGCCTGCCATGTACCTGATCACCTCTAATGCAAAGCATAATAAAAACCTGAAAAAGCCACCGAAGACTCCAGGACTCCTGTTTTACCTGTCTGCCAAAATCATTGAGAATCTCCTCCACCCCTTCCTGGCACTACATTTATCTACAGTAAGTTCTTTGAATTTTCATTGAAATTTTGTCAATTATTACCAAAAAAAATATGTTAAGATTAATATTGGGGTTGTAACTAGTCTGTAGATAAACAGGAGGACAAATGACATCTTAAAAATATTAAGTCTTCTGATCCATCAACATGAACTATTTCACCATTTACACTTTTTTATTCTATTTTAATTTTCAGTGCACATTAATTACTTCTAAGAATTTAATGTCTTAAGCTACTGTGAACAGTATTCTGGTATCTTTTTTTCTATTCATTTTTCTGGGTAGGTAAGGTTTTTATAGAGCTATTTTTGACTATGTCCTTTGATACTATGCTTCAATAATAAACTACAGACATTTTCTAAACAAATGAAGAAATTAAAGAATTCTGTATATAAAGAAAAAATTCAGCAAATATAAAGAAAATGAAGTGAGATTTTAGTCATAAAAATGAAACCACTGAAATAAAGCACTAACTATATATTCTTAACAGTAGAATGAAATGAGCAAAGGAAAGAATCACTGAAAAGGAAGATGTAAGAGTGAGATTATCTAAACAACAGACATAAATATACTTGGAATAACATGACTGTAAGTCCGTGGTCCTGTGAAATAAACCAAAAAAATCTAATATTGTGTCTCCAGAACTTTAGAAGGCAAGAAGAGAATGGACGGGTCTCAGAAAGTACTCAAAGAACAATAGGCTGAAAATTTCTCAAGATTGGCAAGATAACATAAACCTGCCGACTTGAGCAACTGAGAGATCCAATAAAATAAACCAAAGGAAATCATGAAAAGATGCCATAATCATATTTGGGAAAATTAAAGTGAAGAAAAAAAAAATCATGACAGTGAAAGCAAGTACACCTTACCAGTTCTAAAGAGTTCAAAGGTAGTAGATTTCTTGTTAGAAATAAAAAATCAAATGTCCCACTCGAAATCTGGAAAAAGAATATATGACAGATATCACATAATAATAATGCCTCAAACCCTAATATAACAATAGCTACACTTAATGTAAATAGTATAAATATTCAAAGGTATATAGCCAAGTTCTTATGGTCTAATTTTGTGCTATTAAAAAAAATTAACTTCAAATATATAAAAGGATTTTTAAAGAGATGGCAATATGTGTGGATCTATGATTATCTTAAAAGCTTTAAATTTAAAAATTAAATAGCCACATGTGGAGATCTACTGGCTACCATATGGGGCAGTGCAATTCCATACCACAGCTATTATATTCTATCCATACATCTGATCCACTATTTTATAAAAACTTTAAACATACATACTGTAAGAAATGTATTTATTTTAACTGAAACATCTAGCATTTTGATTATAGAGAAATGGCTAAAATTTTCACTTGAGGTTTTTTTCACATGTTTCATAGATATTTTGTTTCTTTTAGATTAATAAGGCTCAAGTGCTAAATTAAGATAGTTAACCTTTTATGTATTTAATCTCAATATAGAGGTGATTTTTAGAAAGTTTAAATTCAAAAACCTTCAGAGTATAGTTATGTGCATCAGATTTATTAATATAATGAATAAAATTATCTCCTATAAATTGTCCCATTAGCATCAATCTTAAAAGAGCTGACCTGCTGCTCTCATGAACAAGTATACTTTATCAGAGTGCCTTAGTAGAACATGTGTGTGACTGTTACTAAAGCAAAGGAAAGTCAATACTATTGTTTTCTGGGGTGGGGGGATGGGGGGTGAATAGGATGGAAAGAGGGAATCAAGGGACATTCTTTCTCTAGGATACATTTCTTTCTTGGTAAGTAGGAGGAGTAGGAATCAGGTAGTGATTTTGGATTTAAAAATCAAATTCTGGTTGGAAAATAGGCCATAGATAGAATATGCTTTTTAAAAACATGTGATTTAAACTTTTTAAAAATTGGAGAACACATAAAATAAGGTGTGTCTCCAGGGTAGGGATAAATTTGGAAGTCAAATTTGATAATTGGATCATTAAATATGATTTGCAATTAGTAGAATAAAATCAATAACAAAATCTCTAGTTGTTTTTTTTTTTCCCAACTATAGATGTAAATTGAAAGAATGCTAAGTTTAATCCTATCTCAGATTATAGTTATTACTTGGGTTAAGATCACTATACAAATCTGTGGTCATACTACTTTCAATGCACATCATTAGTCTTTTCTTGAAAGCTAGCAAGGAGACTCTAAGCAGGGAGACTTAAATGGGAGAGTCCAAGAAGAACTTTTAATGCTATTTAAAAATCACCTAAGTTGCTAAGGAAAATTCATATTCCTGGGTTCATTATAAAATTATATGATTAAGTAGTCTAGTGTAGACACCAGGTTTCTGTATATTGATTGATAGCTTATATAACTATACTGCAAGTAATTAGAACAACTTAGAAAGTAACACTGTCTTCCACCTGGGAAAGAACAAATCCTACAGGAGGAATAAACTATCCCCACCTGTGGAGAAAATGAGGTAATGTAGAGGTGGACCTGAAAATATTTAAAAAAAAAAAAACTTTTTGATAACTAATTATACACTTGACAAAGGCATATTTCATCTGGGCCCAAGAGTTACAGTTCTATACTAATTTGTATGACTATCTTAAATTAATAGAATTAATTATCCATAGAGTATACCTCAATTTCTCTTTCTCAGACAACTCATTTTTCTTGTTTCTCAATCTATGATATTGGGAAGCAGGGAGCACATGATTTAGGGTAATAAGTGTTGAACCCTGTGGAGAGCTGTTTGTAATAATAAGTCACCTCTTCAACTCTTAGAATGATGAGAAACTAGGTTGCTTCTCTAAGGGATACTGATCATAACCTTTTAGAATTCAACCAAGTAGGTTAACAACATGGAGTGTGTGAATTACAACAGTGGATATGTTGTCAATTTGTCTTGCTAACTTTCTCTAAAGCTGAGTCACTACTTTCATTCAATCTTCATTTTCTCAAGTTTATAATTTGCATGTGGTTCAGTGTCCTCATTTTTAAAAATAAAATCATAGTATCTTATTAACTTAAGGTGTTTTGATGACCAGTTGATATTTTTTAACTGCAAAACTAGTGAAGAAATGCCAAATTTGAATCAAATAAATTTTGCATTTAAACATTTTAATATGTAATGCAACTAAATTGTATTCCTCTATTTCAGTATCACATTTCTCTATTAGTGTGGAATATATCTCCATTACCTGTTTTAAATTTAACCAAATTATATTTGTCACCCAAAGCATAGCTTTCACAAATATAAGTTAAAATTCTCTTTTTCATCATTGTAGCATACAACTAAACTCTTCCTGCATTACAATATTTTGGGGTAATTTGAAATGCTTTTGAAGTGTGACACAAATTTGAAAAATAAGCTTCAATCGAACTTTGAACTAGAGTCATCTATATTTATATATGAGTAATTTCAATTAAGTGGGAAAATATGAGATTATCTTTTAATTTTATAAATAAAAATTACTAAATTCTCATAAGTAAATAACTTTCTTACCATGTATGAATGGAAAATGATTTCTTTCATAATCAATATATTAATTATAGTGGATTTAGCATTTCTGCTTCATAGATATATTACTGTTATGAAAATTTCTATATTTGTATAAACTCTTTTGTATTTTCTTCTAACATTCTTATTTTCTCTTTACATAACAATCCTCAAGATGCTTTTCTAGGTTTACTTCTCATTCCATATTCCTGGTAATCTCATTTACTCGATACTTAATATTTTATTTTCTAATTTATTTTTACTTGTCAGATCACTCTCAGAAACTACATTCCCAGAAGTTATTTACACAAAATTGCCTACTGTGGGTGTGCCCATAAACAAATAAGAAACATAGTATTAGAATGTAAACATAGTATTAGAATACATAGTATTGTATTAGAATGTTTTTTATTTTAGTGAATGTCATAAACATTAACCTACTGTGCAAGTTATAAATTTAAGTGTTACCCTTAAATGGTTTTGTTCTCCTATGTTCTATCAACATTGTTTTAATTCCAAATCTCAAATTGTTCTCCAATCCCTCCAGTTCTTGCCACTTCTACTTCAATAATCCTCGTTGAAGTATTGATGAATTATTCATCAAGAATACCACAGTCTATTAACTAGTCCATCTTCTTTCACACTTGTACTTCTCTAACCCATTCTTCAATTGCAACAGGGATGACATTCGTAAACCAAATATTGATCATGTCATTCTTCTGTTTAAAACATGTCAGTGGCTTTTTATTGATTATACTGGATGAATTCTAAAATTTCCTTCATAATTGGGCCCTTGCTAATTTTTTTTATACACTGCCTGCCACTTTTCTCTTTCTTTTTGCAATTTCAGAAAATTGAATGCATTTTTCTAAATGTTATGCTTTTTTTTCAAAGATATTACTTTCAACCTAATTATATGTACCCAATAATTCTCTTCACTTAACATTACAACTTTAAAGATTTTTAGACATTTTTAATTCATTTTCTCACCTGCTGATCTTTCTAAACTTACTGCAATCCATATGCAACTCTATCATACCTAAAATTGTTTTTATTAAGAACTTGAGTGCCTCAAAGGCATATAGAGATAACACTTGTTTCTGCTTATATTCAGTAGAAGAGTCCTATGAAATCTTTCCTAAGCTAAAATGATGTAATGCAACAAAGCAATCACCTTTTTTTACATAGTTTTTTTTTTGTTTCCCAATCTCAAAAATAATCTTCTAAATCATACCAAGTAACACATAAAGCCTAAAATAAGCACTAACATATATCAAAAGCTAGAGTTATATGATGCATTCAAAGATTGAGAAAGCAACTTTCAAGGAAGGAACTAGCCATGGAGGATGCGCTGGAATAGTCTCTGCACAACAAATGCTGAACCATCTTCTCTACTTTCACCTTAATTATCAAAGTGGCAGTCCTTTTCAGATTACTTTCAGTTGATGAAGATTTACTAATTAAGTCTTTTGTAGAAGAGAAATCATAACAAACATTCCAAAAAGTGGGGGATATCTGTCATTACTTTTTTGTCTTTGTCTTAATGTCTACTCTCAAAAAAAATCACCTATTCTTTCTTGAATTTTTGACAAGATTATCCTTGTTTTCAAAGACTGTTTTTCATTAGTTCCCCTCAGTGGAAGTACCTCCTTTACCCTGTCTTTAAGTGACAGGGAGGTAGAGAGTCCAAAGCATCGTTTTCAGCCAGCAAACAATATTTCCAGAAAAGATCACTTTATCCTGCTGACTTAAATGCTATGTGCTACTGATTCAAAAGTGTAACTCTGGGGCCTCCCTGGTGGCGCAGTGGGTTAAGCAACGTACTATGAAGCAAATCACAGCCACTGCAGCACGAGTTCAATCCCTGCGGCCGGCCAGGGGGGGACCCACATGGCGCAGCAGACCTCTCCTGCCTCGCCCGCTGCTCCCCTCAGCAGTGTACCTCTGTTGATCTGCCTGTTCTGCTCCCCGCTCTCTGTGGTGAATCCTCTCACCCCCTACACCTCTGGCCTGTACCCCAGTACTTGTATGCATAAATAAATCTTTAAAAAAAAAAGTATAACTCTGGCTTTTTATTGAACGCCATACTCATGTATGTACCTGATTGCATGCATGAAGTCTCTATTAAATATACTGATCTAGCACACTTAATCATTTTATTAAATTCTGCTTTAATTTTTTTAAAGATTTATTTATGCATACAAGAGCTGGGGTACAGGCCAGCATCGCGGGAGGTGAGAGGATTCACCAAAGACAGAGTGGGGAGCAGAACAGGCAGATCGACTGAAACACACTGCTGAGGGGAGCAGCAGGTGAGGTAGGAGAGGTCTGCTATGTGGGTCCCCTCCCTGGCTCCGGCAGGCAGCAGAGATCGAACTCATGCTGCAGTGGCTGGGGTTTGCTTCATAGTGCATTGCCTAACCCACTGCACCACCAGGAAGGCCCCTTAATCATTATTTTTTTAAAAAGAAAAAAATGTCATTTATTTATGCAAATAAGAACTGGGATGTATGCTAGAGGTGTAGGGGTTGAGAGGATTTACCAGAGATAGAGTGGGGAGCAGAACAGCCAGATCTACTGAAATACACTAAGGGGAGCAATTGGCAATTCAGGAGACGTCTGCTGTACCATGTGGGTCACCTCCCTGGCAGGGGATAGAACTCATGCTTCAGTGGCTGGCAATAGCTTGATAATGCCGAGATTTTAACATCTCTGCGGCCAGAGAGGCCCCTTTGATCATTTTTGCCTACATCTATCCTCTTCAAAAATGTTGCTCATTAAGTCAGCTACCTAAATATCATATCCCAGTGCTCACTTTAATTCTGTCTTATTACTTTACATTGAAGTTTTATAATTTTGTCTTTTCAATATGGGAAATCTTGTGCCCATTGTTCTCTCTTCAGCTGAGCTCAGGAGTTATCACAAGTACTGCCTTCTGCTGGAACAATAAGGTTTCTCTCTCTCTCTTTTTTTTTTTTTTTTTGTTGTTCAATTAAGGAAAATCTCTTTAAAAGATGAAGTGGACACTTAGAGTGGTACTTTGCACATGCCACCTGATGAGTTATTTTTACTGAGTTAAATTAATTTGGATTGAAAAATGCATGTTGCCATCCTTTCTCATTTTTTATTTATTGTGAAACACATTTGTCTTTGAACCATGTAAGATATGTAATTCCTCAAGTAAAATAGAGTAATTTATGTTTCTTCACCTCACGGATTTCACATCACTCTGAAACACATGGAGAAACTTTCAATGAGGCATCCACAGAAGACTCAGTGGGACATCTAACAGTTTAAACCAGAGAGTGGAGGATCAGGAGTTTGTAGATGACCCACAGAAAAAACACCAACCCACAGCAATCTTTCTAGTTTTATGTTTCTCTTTGTCACATAAAAAGTGTACTGTACATATTACAATACAAACATGTGATTTATATTTTGGCAATTTCTAACATATCTTTTTAACTCTGTCACCCCAGACTGATATTTCTGTATTTTTATGGAGTAATGCCATTATATGATAGAAAAAGAAAGTGTCAAACTGATTTACATATGCAGTTGAATAAATGAAATTAAATCTTATATGAATCACCCAGGGTGCCACATTTAAAAAAGTATCCAGGCTGTTGGATAGAAGTTGAATTTCCTTTATTAAAATGGATGACAGTTTGTCCATTGAATAAGTTGGACACATATACTTTTTATTATTTATGGCATATCACTAGGATATGATTATTTTTTCTTTATGGTTTATTACACATACATATATTAGTATCTTTGGTTTAGTATTACAAGTACTAAACAATGGAAATAAATGCAAAACAGAAATTATTTTTAGAATAGCACTAAATATTATAATGAATTGAGCAAATTTAAAAGGAATATTTCATAAATCTTTAAAGTTTGTGTAATAAAAAATTTTGGCAAATAACATTATCAGAGGGAATTTTTTACATTAAAATGAAAGTAGTACCTCCTTTAATCAGTTGATAGGTAAATGAAAATTTTAACTATATAATTAACCCATTCACCATACCAAAAACATAGACTAATATTTTTAAAATTTACTGATTAGCACACTATTAAACATGAATTCATGAAAACACTTTTTTATACAGGAGGATGAAGAGAGCAGGGCTGGAAGTACAATTAAAAAGAATTAGAGGGACCTCTATGGTGGTGCAGTGGGTTAAGAAATGCACTATAAAGCAAAACCGCAGCCACTGCATGAGTTCGACCCCTGCCGCCAGCCAGACCTCTCCTGCCTCACCCACTGCTCCCTTCGCAGTGTCTTTCAGTCTTTTGGTTGTTCTGCCTGTTCTACTCCCCACTCTGTCTCTGGTGACTTCTCTCACCTCCCGGTCTCTGGCCTGTGTGCATAAACAAATAAATCTTTAAAAAATAAAAAAAAAGAACTAAAGTAAAAAAGGAATGTGAAGAAAAGGAGCAAAACAATGTGAGATGTTTAGTGTTTGTT
This sequence comes from Galemys pyrenaicus, assembly GCA_019455555.1. Lineage (NCBI taxonomy): Eukaryota > Metazoa > Chordata > Mammalia > Eulipotyphla > Talpidae > Galemys > Galemys pyrenaicus. The sequence goes on along the minus strand of JAGFMF010011574.1, from coordinate 1,060,095 downwards.
TCTGATTGTGTAGACAAATTGGATGGTCTCATTTTAATGTTAATGTGCTAATTAAATTTATTATCTCAAGTTCTAAAGAAATATTTATATATAATTTTTTGGCTTATCAAATATTAACCTAGGTAGGTATGAGAAGAATGCTATGGGCCTCAAACTTTGAAAATGTAATATTTAGGTTCTTGTCGTTTTTATATATTTCATATGCCATGGGAAGTTTTCTTGTGGACTGTCATAAATGACTTGTGCTTATTTCTCATAAGAGCTGTGATCAAAACATCAACATTTTGCCAGAGGCTTTTATTTCACTGTTTTATACCAACCAACTTCTTTGGAGTCATTAAAAAGCATTCACAGAACATCCTAGAGATGGGTTATACATTGTATGTTCACTGATGATATACTAAAATGCCAGCAACTATCATTTTGTATCTGGGTTTTAAAGGTTACTGGCAAGGTTGTTAAAAGAAAACAATATAAAACTTGGGAGAAATTGTATTATGTTTTTGAGTTTCTAAAAAATATATATATTATAGACTAGATCCTTTTTTTCCTAAGGCTTGCCTTTTTCTCTTGAACTCTCAAATATATTTAAGAAATTTATGATATGAAGTGAGAATCATGATGTTTAGTAGCTACAGATAAATATATCAAGGGTGAATATCTAAACGTAAATTGCAAAGGGCGAGAAGCCAAGCACGGCACAGAAACTGTAAGCCATCTGAAAATGCTGTAACTATAATATTTTGAAGAGGGAGAGAATAGTTTGCAGCTAGTATTAAATTTCTGACAGCAAGGAATTATTGCTCTTCTTTCACATTTTTATCAGGCACATTATCCTTCAATTTACACACAACATTAAACATTTTCAATATACATAATAATTATGAATTAAAAGCATACACATAGAAAAGACTTAAAGTGGCAAAACATTTAAAGAAAAATACTTCTTTTAGCAATCAGAAGTTACTTTCAATTGAATCATATTAGAAACTACTGTAGTGCTTCTTCAATTAAAGTTTCTACATAAAGCAAACTGATTTTACAAATTAAGTTTTGAAGGTACACTAATATGGTAGAAGAAAGAATCATGCTATTATTTTTGCAATCTTAAGTCACTTAATCATATGCCTCTTTTTTTATTATTTTCTAGGAACAAAATTTAGAGTTGTTCTTTTCATCTTCTCATAATACCTTCCCCAGGAATTCACAAAAGTTCTTATTTATGTTACCATGGGAGCTCAGTATTTGTTGCTCATGATCATTGATTGCAGCTCATCTACCCAGCAGGAGAGAGTTGCCAAGGCAGGTACTTGTGAAGGGTGTATCACTTGAGGATAGACAGGAGGACCAAATTCCCTGACTCTGCTATTGGTCCCAGTGCCCCCAAAAGCAGAGTTCTTCAAATTTGAAAAATTAAAAATTGATTTTCTAAAATAAAATTAGTTATTCTTGATTTTAATACTTTTTTAGCAATCACTACAATTCTATGATCTGAAAAGCAATTCACTGATGGATTTCTCTCTCAACAATTAGAGAGGTATGTTATTCCTGAAACTTTGAAGACATAAAACAATATTGTGTTTAATTGAAAAAATCTAGATTGATAGAGTACTGAAATACAATAGATATGAATTGTTGAGAATTCTATGATCTACCTGCCTAAAAAGGAAGCTAAAGTTATCACAAAACAATATAAATTTCTGGAACTAGTGGGAAAGAAATGCTTGGGAATAACTATATCCCAGCAACAAAATAGTGGGACAGGTTCAATCATTGCAATAGTGTAAGAAAGTCTGTAATAGATTATGAAAGTACAAGATTATAAAGGGAAGACTATTAATAAAACCCTAGTATCTGGAGTAGAACTCATGTTCACAATGAGAGGTATAAAGCTAAGTCAATGTAACTCTTTAGGGTAGCATGTATGTTCTTCCTTATGAAGAGAAGTAATCTGGGAGTGCTTGTTATGATTAAAAATATGGGAAAGTCGGAAAACTTAATTCTGGAATTCCTAGTATATGAACCAAGGGCCTCAAGTAATTACCAGTTACAATGTTTATTTTTAGTATAGTTTTCTAAGCCTACTGCCTGCCTGATACTGTGACTTTTTTTTAATAATTGTATTAGCTTAAATAATGATTAAAATGAGATGGTAAGGAAGTCTCAATGATTACATGACAAACTTTATAAATAGTTTATGGGAACTTGTAATGAAAAAGAAGCTCTAGAGAGAATATAGAACTATGGATAAGAGGTAGGTTTAATATATAATAAAATAAAATAACAGATAATCCAAGGGAATTAATTTGGATCTTACAGATGATAAAAAGAAAATACTAGATCAAGAAATATAAGGCAATTTAGAAGGCAATCCTACACATCAAAAGTTTGCAGGATAAATTATTTAAAAGTGTGCTAAATAGCATCAAACATTTTATCTAAAAAGTAAAAAAAAGTGTTTACTTGACACTAAAATAACTAATGATCTTAAAAATAAACTATTTACTGGTCAATATGCATTTCAGAAAGGTTTAAGCAAGATTTGAATAGCTAATGCAGACAGCTGTTGTATTAAGGTTTAGGTATGGTAGAAATGACTATAAAATCTAGAGAGGACAGTTAGTTATTAAGTAATAGGTTTCACACTTTGAGGAGAGAAAATAATGAATCAAGGGCCCCAAATAACAAAATCCAGAGCATAAGGTAAAAAATCATCTAGACAATAGAAGAGGAAATGTCTGTGTGTTTTCATCATGACAGGGGAAAACATCACAGGACTAGAGAGAGCTGTACTGAAATAAAGATGAGGGTGTTCTAGTTTTAGTCAAGATGTGGTAGATAAGAAAGCCCTCTTTCACAGTGAGGGGAATGGGAAGTTGAGGATAACTGAAATATTTTGAAATAGCCACTGTGGAGAATTTAAAAAGGGAGCTAATTTGGGTTATAGAAAGTGTCTTTTCGGGATATTGTGATTTTTGTTGAAGCAAATCACACAAAAGTACTGAAACTAGTTGGGAAATTTCATAAGTGACAAATAGAGTTAGGATGCAAAAATAATTTGGACATTAATTTTGAAAGGCATACATTTCATTCAAGGACAGTCCTAATGTCAATTTGTTCAGTAGGACTTGTTGATAGAACTTGCTGGTCCAAACAAAATGTTCATTGACTTGGACAGAATTGAAGAAAATGAAATGTTTTACAGCTATCCTAGACTGTGTTTCCTAGACTTGTGTGCAAATAGACATCAGGATTGCTGTGGAGAGAGTTGCTTGAAAGGAAGTGAAAGAGTGTATCCATTAGGGTTTAAGCAGTCAAGCAGACCAAGTAGGAGATATATACAGATATTTATTACAAAGAGTCATCTCAAGCAATTATGAATTTCAAATTTGAAATTCATAGAGTAGAGTTCCAGAAGGGTAGACTAGAACTGTCAGTGGAGAGTGAAGATACTCTCCACAGGAAGAAATTCTTCACTGGGAAGACCCAGCTTTACTTGGACACCATTCAACTAATTGAATTAGACCCAACCAGATGATCTAAGACATTCTTACGCTTAAATTTATTTAAATGCAAGTATTTCTGTACTTTAATTTTATCTAAAAATACTTTTACAGCATATCTATATCATTGTTTGAATAACTGATGAGTATACTTTAGTCAAATTTACACATGGAACTGACTTGTACAGTGTAGGTAAATTAAGTTGACAAGGCTTTTTTCACCATTGGGCTCTGTGGCTATTACCTGCTGCTTTGGTCTTGTTACTATAAGAGATGTATACATGTTGGGCAAGTGTGCCTGATTATGGACACCTTAGTGTGGGTGTGTGTGCATGTGTGAGTGTGCATACCTGTGCCTAGGAGGGAGGCGATAAAAGGGCAGCATCATTAGGGGAAGAGGGCTCAAGTTGCTGTCTCCATGCTGGCTTGTTTCCCCTGATTGCCATTAAAACCTGTGAAAATGATTCCAAGAGCTCCAAAATTCTCTTTCAAATGTCTAGAACTGACAGTGAACCTTCCCAGCTTGGGCTGGCTGTAAAACATACAGGAAGGTAAAACTGGATTGTACCCACCCCACAATGTGTTTGCAATGTAGGCCTCAGTCCCTCCTCAGCCTTTGATATGACTGTTCAGATTTGTCTCATCTGAGGCATAAGTGACAAGTTTTGGTAGCCCCTTATCAGCCAGTTGCTTTAGTTAGGAAGAGGAAATTTCCCACTACCTTAACAGATTTTCTTGGACTGGTCAAACTATTAGATTAACATCAGAAATATTAGTTTGGGGGGGGTTTACAAACTTAATTATTTATATGGGAAATCTACATAGATATGGATTTCAAGGTCAGTGAGGAGACACATGGGTATATTTCCTGAGCTAAGAAAAGTCAGAGGGCCTAGAGATTTAAGGAGAGAAAAGAGTGCTTCATAGGATGAGAAGGTGATTCATGTGTGTAGTGCCAGCAAGGCATGGAGCAGGTTTTTGATGATTCCAGTAGATGGGCAAAGGAGTCCTGTAGTCATCAATGGCTTTTTTAGGCTTTTATTAATTATATCAGGGGTGACTAGGTACACAGCAGGCAGGGATGCCGGGGGCCAGGAGGCTGGCAGGTCTCCTAGCCCTCTGGCATGTTGTTATTCTCTGGGCTGCTTCTGTTGCTGCTGCTGCTTCTGCCTCTTTTCCTATCTTTTCTCCTCTCTTTCTACTGGTGTCCTGGCAATGTTGACCTTATATGCACTATGTCTCAGCTCAGGTGTGCCCACTTGCGCACGCACACACCCTACTTGAGGTAGGCATGTGTACAGGATTGCAGGTGTCCAGGGTTGATACCAATGGTGGGGGGTGGAGGGATGGTGGTGGAAAAGTCTGATCACTTTTCCATTTACCCTATAATATGTAAAAGATCAGATCTTTTACATAATGAGATGTTTTTGCTCCCATATGAATAAGTTTCTCTGATAGGTTATTTCTGGTAAAAATCCTAATTCTGGGTAACTCTTCCAAGTTTCATTTTTCTAGTTAATTTGGGAGTGATGTTTTTCATGAAACTGCAAGGTCTCAAGTGACTTCAGCTGAAAATAATCCAAATGTCAAAACGACATATAAGGGGAACCTATTCTGAACATCTTGGGGAGGTTTATCCTTTACTGTGTACAAGGAAATTCTATTGAGGGACGACTAATATCTGTTGACCCTAAAGAGATGATTCAGGTAGAAAGATACTTTACTTACTACACAAATGTATATAAACTGCTTGTAGTGGCAGGAAGGTGGCAGAGCAAGTTCTGGATGGTTCTAGCAGACAGGAGTAAAGGAAGGAGACTTGGAGCCCTCGGTGGCTTTATGCTTTAATTGTCAGACATTACCAGGTACATGGCAGGCCTGGGTGTTGGGGGACCAGGAGGCTGGCAGGCCTCACAGCCCCTGGCACATCTCACCCTCTTGGCTGCTTCTGCTTCTCTCTCGTTCTGGGGCTCTTGCTGCTCCACTACTTCTCTCGCTTTCGCTGCTGCTCTATGTTCTGCTGCTCTCACTGCTGCTTGTTGGTACTGGCGTCCTCATGACGCTGCCCTTATATGCCCGTGTGCAAACCCAGGTGCACCCACCTGCGCATGCCCACTTAGGTATGCTTGCAGCACCGCAGGTGTCCATCATTATACCAATGGCGGGAGGGTGGAAAGAGATTTCTCTGACCATACAGTGCTGATGTGATTTAACAAAATAATTGTCTCACTTTAAAATGATCTAAATATCATCAAACAACAGGTATTTCTATTGCATTATGTGTAGGCTTTCTCTCAAGTGTAGCCTGCATCATTTCAATTCAAATCAACACGAACAGTATTGCTACACCGGCTATCACTTCCACCGGGTTTACTATCAGTTTCTCTGCATGGTCCCTCATTGCTCTTGCTCAGGTTTATGGAAGTTGTATAAGAAATGTCTTTCATAGAAATTAACAATATATCCATTTCAACTTTGGAAGCAGCTTATCAGAGAAACTGAAAAAGCAATTTTTTGATCCTTGGTCACCCTTTTTACTTATTTCAAATAAACTCTTAGACTGAAGATTCTGAAATTGTCTTAGAAATGGCTCTGTATCCTCTGTGAAATAGCTTGCTATTGGTTCTAGAAACCCAGGATCATTCTGCATAATATATATTCAAATAAAAAGATTTCACATCCCCCTATTTGAGACTTGATTATTGCAATTAACCCAGCCCTGCTTCTCCTCATTACCTTTGATGTCTTTACTGTGTCTGCAGATGATTAGAAGAGTGACTGATCATGTTGAAGAAAATCTACAAAACAATTCATTAGTAAGTGACTTCATTCATCTGGGCTGAACCTACCAAAGATGGGTGAGTCATGACTTTGATCATTTTTTTTTCCTTTTCTAATTATCAGGTCTGAAAACCATAACAAAAATGTTTATGAACACACTAGAAAAATAAGTATCCACTTAAATATCTTAGTAACCTGTTAATTCACAGATATTATTTTTCATTCTAGTATGCTATTATCTTCAAGTGTGTCTTAACTTTAACCTTAATTTTTCTCTAAAAAAAAATCCACATTTAGAGGTATTCTTAAAAACAATGAAAATGTTAACATGAACATGTGTATAGGGTTGTGCATAGGCAGCACTAAAAAAGGAATGGTGCTTAATTCTATCCCTCTACTCCTTGATCAGTATCATTTTAAATACATAACAAAATGTTATTTAAAAGCATACAATCCCCATCATTATTCCAAAGCACCACAGATCTATCAAGATTGTCTCACCTTTAATCCCAATCTGACATTGTTGCACTTCATCAGTCATAGTCTTATAATTTATCTTGATCCTTTAATTCATTCACTCTTTCCTTTCGCATCCAACCATGTATAATGTGATCCTAGTTCCTGGTTTTACTTCTAGTCTTTCACTCTTTGCTAAGTAGGGTTACACTGACTTCATGAATTTTTTCTGCCAAGAAGCAATATTCTTGGAGAGTAAATGTATGGGTAATTTTGAAAGTTATCACAGATACCTTACAACAAGGAAACTCTTCATTTGCATAGCTTTGTATCCATCTACTTACCTGTCAGATTAGGTCAATAATTAATAAAAATGGAGAAAATGCTTACTCCATTTGAATGAACTATCAGACATATAAGTCATTAGAGGAGAATATTTATTTATTCCCACATTATTTGTAAAGAAAAAATAGCACACGACGATTGGTATTTAAGGAGTTCTATCACCCTGAAAAATATGTTAAGGGGTAAACATAAAAATCTGAAGAGAGTTATTCTTTCTGGATGTAGGATGGTAACTTTTGCTTTACTACATGCATTTTCCTATTTTTTAAGTTGAATATGCACTGATTTTAATAGGGCAAAATATAAAAACTGGTCTCATATTCAAATTAAAAATACTACATTCTACAGAACAAAAGAATAATGCTGATATGTATTTTTAATTATTTTAAATTCTTTGTATTTTAAACAACATCTCAATCTAGTTTACCTTTTAATGTTTAACCATTTTCTGTAAAAAAAAATGCAGCAAAATACTTTTATAATTTCATCTTAGATAATAGCATGACACTATAACCATTCTTTTTTTTTGAAGATTTATTTATGCATACAAGGACTGGGGTATATGCCAGAGGTATGGGAAGTGTAACGACAGGATGGGGGTGGCACAGGAGCAGGGTCTGGGATGGTTCTTGGCAGACGGCTCTGGGAAGGAGAGTCTTGGAGCCTCGATGGCTTTTCATACTTTATTTAGTAGAGGTGGCTAGGTACATGGCAGGCATGGGTGCTGGGGGGGCTGGGGGGCTGGCAGGCCCCCCAGCCCCCAGTGCATCTCACCCTCTTGGCTGCTTCTTTGCTGCTGCTGCTGTCAGTTCTCGCAGTTCTGTCTGTTCTTGCTCGCAGTTCTCACAGTTCTGTCTGTTCTGGCGGCCTCATGACGCCGCCCATTTATGCCCATGTCCAACACAGGTGCGCCCACTTGCGCATGCCCACCCTGGAATGCTCGCAGCACCGCAGGTGTCCATCATCAGTGGTGGGAGGGTGGAAATACCTGATCAGCTTTTACCCTACAGGGAGTGTGAGGATTCACCAGAGATAGAGTGGGGAGCAGAAAAGGCAAATCTGCTGAGGGGAGCAGCTGGCCAGACAGGAGAGGTCTGCTGTGCCATATGGGTCACCTCCCTGGCCAGGAATTGAACTCATGTCATAGTAGCTGGTAATAACTTTATAGTGCTGAGACTTTAACCCCCGTGCCACCAAGGAGGGCCCTGTAACCATCCTTCATACTTGGCTCTGAATTCAGTAAAGACCATATGTGGTATACATATGACATCCAGCAGAGACCAAAAACCATGTATTTATTCTCAAGGCAAAGATACTATTTAGTATTGACTAATTTTCAGTTGCAATGTTCTTGATTCCACACACTTATGCTTTTATTTTGTCAATCATGTCGAGGTGAGTATTCTTTACACTCACCTCAGTAACACCTGCTGCTTTTTGAATTGTCAGTCTTAAATGTGACACACTTTCAACATTGTACTGAATTGTGCTAATTTATAGCACTAATGTTAAAGAAGCTCAGCTGATGTTTCCTGCCACTGAAACAGAGTAAGATAGATTTGAGTAGAGAGTAAGATAGCACCCTGTAAGTTTCCACTGGCATGAGATCCCGCCACCCCCTCATCACCTCAATTATCAGAGAAAACAACTGTTGACCAAGAAAAAAGACAATAAAGAAAAAAAGAATCACTGGAAACAGAGCAACAGATTTCAGCAGTGCCTGATGCCCATGGTATCTCACTCAAGAACCCCTCCCCTGCTGGAGTTGAAGTTTATACTCTCTTTAAATCAATTCCCAATTTTTTTTTTTTTACATCACTCTGAATTCCTGGTGTTTCTTACCAATGCCTGTGATAGCTCACTTCATTCTCCAAAGTTCCAGCTTCTAAGAACACTTTGGGCAGGTTGTGAACCTCCAGGTGATTCACCACTCCCTCTGAGTCTGAGTAGGGTGGAACTCTCCAAAAGTTGACCTTAAGTTGACTTGTGAAAATTTAAAAGCAGAAAATTAAAAAAAACAGCACATAAAGACAGTTAAAGAGGACTTGGGTATACATTTTTTAGCTCCTTTATGTTCACCTCTTTTTGAATTTTCTCTTAATTATCATATAGAAAAATTGGCAGAGAATGTTCCTACTCTACAAGTACATCCCAAGGTGTCCACCGAATTCTGTATTTTCACCAGATTGATGAATTAAGTCATTACTTCGTAGATTTTCTGGAATTGCCACTTTTAAGAAACATATTACTTTCCTATACCCCAAAGTAGCTTATGTCTAAATACACTTTTTCATTAAGATTTAGTTCCTACTTCTCCACACTTTTATAGTTTTAGTGTCTCCATTATCGATTTGAGTGAAACTAGTCTTTTTATTATTTTTTGAGGGGGAGTAAAAAGACCAGGATAAGAAATTATTTTAAAAAATAGAGAAAATAAAAGATTTATCTTCCTGTAGCCCATTTTCTTTGTTAGAGAGACTCTTCCTCTAAATTAATATTGTTTGCAGATAAACAAACTGCTTAAAGTTCTGCAGTCCCTTTTATGATTTCAGTGAAATCATAAGTGACTCATTGGAATAATTGGAGGAAGTAAAAAGTGCTTGAGGACACCAAAATACATTCAGTACACATAAGCACACACACATAATTCCATATACATATCATTGGTGGAAATATAATTAAATAAAACACCCTGTTAAGCCACAAAATCTCTGCAGAAGAGAAAGAAAACAGATTATTGAATAAGCATTGAACCAGAAAGTAATGTGCTACACAGGCAAACTTCTAAGAGATTTCAGATTGAAAGAACTCTTACCCATGTAAATAACAACCATGCCATAGATATTCTCAAAAGAAATAATGACTGACTGCAAGTAAGAGGACTTCACAATACCATTCACCCTACATAGTTCTTCTTAGCTTCTCTATTCTAATGGGGTGACCATCTGTGTTATCTAATCCAAAGAAAAATTATCTCCCCAGATCTTTAGGAGAATAGGTTGTTCTAGCAACCTAGACCTTAGACCCCATTAAAATTAATTTCTCACACAGCCACAGAAACTGGGAGTTAGGAATGATGTCTGTTAATGCCTCAGAGAAGACACACCTGCATTGCAATGTAACAAAGGTCTTATTTAGCTCTTTAAAGAAGATTTATATACACTTCAATGAGAGAAAGAACTTACAGTATTTCTAATGTAAATTTTCTGAAAAAGAAAATGTAGTTTCTTTATTTTCAATAGGGACATTTGGGAAATTCATGCCTCTTATTTTAATATGTATTATTTGTCTTTAAACACTTGTAGTTCACACCCACGAGTGCATACTCTCTCTCTCTCTCTCTCTCCCTCTCTCTCTCTCTCTCTCTCACACACACACACACACACACTACAAATCACATAAAGGCAGACCAAGTACTGGAATAACAGAATAGCATTAAAGAGCATACAAGTATGTTAATTGTTTCTCTAGTTTTGTCACCCTCTTAAGCTTTTCTAAATTTTCTTGTTAAAATGCCACAAGCACCACTTAACTAAAATCTCTTAGATATTTTGCTCTGGTACTTCAATGATATGGCTGCCAAGATTAAAGAGGATTCTGTATCTAGATTGGGATTTGGATACTCACTTCTGTTTATTGATTGCTCCCTGCAGTGACTCTTTTAAAATATCACACACTCAAGACACATAAAGTAAAAAAATTTCAGATATTTTATAAGAGAATTTGAAGTCGTGGACGAGACATCAGGAAACTAATAAGAAAATAAATGATAATGCAGAAGAGTTTAAATACTGTATTTGTTTTCCAGCTGCTTGTCTATACAGCAAAGTCAGAGAAACTGCCCATTCAATAGTTTTCTTTCTGGAAGACTTCCACATAGCCAGCTCCAATTTTAGCCCCAACTATTTCCCCCACAGACATCTGACAATTTTGAGCTGGCTGCTCTTTGGTCTATGTATGGGAAGTTTTAAATTTACTTCTTTTCTAGCCTCCCTGTCTGAGTCCTGCTGCTAACACATTTGGTTATTAAGCAATTACTCTTGATTGATTTTGTTTACTTGAATATTTTCCTTTCCAACTTCTGTTAGAAATTTCCCTGTCTACCTTGTGATTTGACTGTACATTTTATTTAAATATATTATTTCTTTTACTATTTGTCTTTTGTTACTAAATCTTTATCTCCTTAAATCATTAAGAATTCTTAAATATTCACATTACACCATTATATAATACTTGTCATTTTCAAAGGAAAAGAAGTAGTTAAACCAGCATATACTTTTATACTAGTTGTGCTAGTGGGCAGAACAATGGGAAAAGCACACTGGGGGCCTCCAAACCGGCAGATAAAAGAAGGTGGGAAGAAAATAAGGGAAAGTAAGGAAAGGAAAGGGAGTGGGAAGGAGAAAAAGAAGGCAAAAAATTAAAACAGCAAAAGCAAAAGCAAAAAAAAATTAAATTGCAGCAACTTAAACTAAGGCAGGTCTGTATAGATAATGCCACTATAGACTTTGAGTGTGTGTAGATGCTGATAATTCTGTATTTCCTTTGAGGGTAGGAAAGGAACACAATCTGAGACTAGTGTTCTTTATTATAAATTGTATTAAATAATTTTGTTAAACTTTAAAAAAAATGTTCTGCCATCTACTACATGAAAACAAACATTCTTTTTGCATAAGACCTTCAAAATAAACTTTGATAGAATTAATGTGCAATAGAAAATTAGAGTGCAATAGAGAGAAGAAAAAGAAACAGTTAAAATTGTTGCCAGTTAAAACCTAAAGTTACACATCCCCTTGTGAGTAAATGCCCAGCCCAATAGGGTTGGCCTAAAGTAGGGCCACTGAGACCCAAAAATTTGCCACCAGTCTAGGCACCTTCTGATAAGGACGCATAGGAAAGGTTCAGAGGGACCAGACAAGTAAGGAAAAGAGCAAAATTAAAACCCAAATTGAGATAATGGCTGCCATTGTTAGCCTCTCCACAGGTCTCTCATCTGTGTCTCTGTTCCTTGCAAGTTCTCCTCCTAAGTCTCCCAAGTCCCTGGTACAAGTTCAAGACTGAGAAACAAATGCAGCATCTTCTCTACACATCTCTCAGCTCCAAGAGAGGTCGTCTCTCTTTTTTGTTTCCCTACCTTCTCTTTCAAATACTTTCCCAAGCTGTGGTACATATACACGATGGAATACTACTCAGCAATCAGAAATGAAAAACTAGATTCATTCATAGGAACATGGTTGGATCTGGAGAGGATTATGCTCAGCGAAGTAAGTCAGAAGGCAAAAGAAAAATACCAGATGGTTCCTCCCTTAGGAGGAACACAAGGGAACCAAAAGAGGATCAAGGAAAGGAATAAGAACAACAATAATAACAATAACAGCAATAAAGACACAGAAACCAAAAATGAGGAGACAAGGACAG
>JAGFMF010011574.1:997922-1047542 GCA_019455555.1 Galemys pyrenaicus | reverse complement strand
GTGATGGTGCACTGGTGAGATGGTGATGGGGAATACATGGGGATTACAATTTATGGCAAGAATATGTAAATTTTAAAATATTTTATATTAATAAAAAAAGTGCTATGGAATACCCATGATACAAAAAGAATTATTTATCCTCTGCTTAAGTGCCACATAATGAGCTATTATTAATAAATGAAAATTGATCTTCCTCTTTGTATGGCGATTACTTTGGGGCAAAGAAGGGGATTAAACATGTATATTCTTGTTTTAATGGTCAGACAGGACTTAGGTATATTACGGCTTATAAAGTAAATTCATATCTTGCCACCTTCCAAAACATGAGAAAACTAGGTAGAAAGTAAGTTTAATGAGTTGTAGCTGGAAAAGTGAGGAGAAAAGTACATTTTCAAAGAAAATTAAGTTTTCAGAACTAATAGGTCACAAGATGTTAATGTAACAGAGTGGTCCCCAGGAAAAGGGGATCTTCCAAATTCCCTGATCCACCCAAAGGAGGGTAGAGATGAGGAAGGAAGAGAAGAAGCTAGTGGGAAATGGGAAGGAAGCAGGATGGCGAGCCAGAAGGTGACCTGAAGGAGGCACACAAAGCAAAGAGACATGTGAAAAAACTGTGCTTGCTTCTTGGTCCTGGACTGACTGTAACAGATGTGGGTGAGAGACCTGTGGGGAGGTGAACAATGGCTTTTATCTTGATTTCAATTTTGCTCTTTTCCTTCCAGACTTGTCTGACTCTTTCTGATCCTGTTCCATGAGTCCCTGCTGAAAAGTATATTTTAGACTTTTGGCAGGCTTTTGGACTAATCCTGGTTGGCTGGACTTATACCCATGAGGGCATGAGTAACTTTGGGTGCTAGATTTGGAAACTATATTCTTTGTCTTGTCTGTATTTTTCACTAATTTTATTAAAGTTCCTTTCCATTAAAGGGCTTATATGTTTTGTCTTGATGTGGCAGATGGTAGAAGCTATTTAGAGCAGGCAGGTTTGAGGGCTCTCAGGGGTCCCCTCCCTGCCCTGTAACATTAATAATACTGTACATTAACTTCACTAACTTCAATTTAAAATATTTTTGGCCTATTATTCTACTTTGGATAATCAAATAATAGAACACCCAGGTATCACAAGTACTATAAGTACAAAAATAGTTGTCTTAGCGGGTTTCCATAGTGTAGTGGTTATCATGTTCGCCTCACAAAAATAGTTGTCTTATATAGTCTCTGAAATTATAACTAAGCTCTCTATAGTGTCTATTTGCAGAAATTAAGAAAAACCCTCTCAACATATATGTGTGAATGATTTAAATTAATGATGTTATTACTCTCCTAAGAAAAATATTTGTTATTCAGTGTATAGATACATTCTTAATATTATTTGTATCTGGGACATTCTTATCAGTTTTATTCTGACATCAGAGAAATTTAAATCTTCTTAAATTTTCTCTCATTCCTTCAATGCTTGTCTCCTACGAATATCTGCAGATAGATATGATGCTTCTGGTTACTTGTAATTCAGTCAAGCTGAACACATTTATTTTCTTCAAGTAAAACTACAAGGACTCCATATCAAAGCTGGTAAAAAAATCTATCTTCAAAAAAATTTTGAATTTACATTCCACATGTCAATTACCTTACATAAGAAATACCAGCGTTATTTTGATATAGTCATGGAAGTTTGTTTCATTGACTTTGTAATGGAGGAATGGCAAGTGTCAGAGCATTAAATTTCATGTAAACTTTCTAACTCTGCATTTGCTTCAAGTTTTACACAAAATTAAAATAAAAGTAATTAACAAAACAGATTTAAGCATTTTATAAATCATTTGATACAGTAATTACATAAGAAAAAAGAAGAACAATCTTAACCTTTACTTTTCATAAATCTGATCAAAATCCATTGAATTTAATTTTCAGAGACTGTCTGGCTTCCCTTGATAATGAGTAAACTAAGTCTTGGGCTTCAAAATCGTTATTGACTGTCAGAAGGTGGGATTAATCTGAGACCACTGCAGTCTGGTTCGAAGATGGTTAGATAAGATAATAGATTTATTAAACTCACAGTATAGGAGAGCTATGGTAAGGTCATCTTTCCTGTCAAATTCCAATCTATATCATCTACAACAATTAAATGTAGAGGTCATAGATGTGTATAATTACTCATAAAGTAGTCACACAATAAATACCATAAATTTGTGCAATTAAAAAATCTCCAAATTATGTTGTCATACCTTTTCTGAGAAAGTGTTTATAGTATTGTTAGGCAATAATAAGTGTTAGTCATTATTAACATTTTCATATATAGTGAATAGAGAAACACGAAGTAATATTGTTAACTAACAGGGTCAATAGAACCAAGAATAGATTCATCCATCTTACTTGAATGAATTCCATTCATATGTTAATTTACTAAATATTTATCTTCATCCTTCACATTTTGAATAGAAAAAAACTTTTCTCAAACATACAAGGAAAACTCTGTATATTCTCCTAGCACACATGTTACTGACCTTCTATTATAGCATCATATTGAATTATTTATTTCTACCAGGCACTTATCCCAAAGGCAATTTAATATCTGAGTTGTTTGCTTAAAGAGAAGTAGGACTGCTATTTTAGTAACTTCTATTCCTAAACTGCAAAATGCCTCATATGCAAGATTTGCTCAAAATTAATTAAATGTATTTGTTATATTATCCTTCTTGTCTATATAATTTCTTATAGAATACCAAGTATAAAGTATAGTGAGTTGACAGTAAGTAGGTTTACATATTACTTTGAGTGTGCAATGCACTGCTACCTCATTATTTCAGTTTGTGCATAAGTCTCAATGCTAGAACTTTAAAGTTATGGGTTTGGGGTTCTGTTGGTTTCTTCTGTCAATTTCAACTTTTCATCATTTTTATTTTTAAAGAATAACATAGTCATGTAAAAATTAGTAGCCAAATCATCTGTGTGTATCAATCCTGTGCACGTGAATGTAGGCCATCTTTGTTTAGGGAAAATTCATTGGAGTGGTCTCTTGATTATATAACTATAAGGTAAATAAGAGACCTATTATATTGAGGGATGGGACTAAATGATTCTTATTTTTCTGTTCTGATTTGATGAGATATGGGACTCTGTCATCAGTGGTTGTTTATTTTTTTATTTACTTATTTATTTTCTCTGCATAATACAATTATAATGAGATGGGAATTAGTAGGAAAGGAGTGGGTAAATTTCCACAGAGCTGTTACAAAAGATATGGAATGAAAGATTGAGGCGAATTGGTGGTAGGAATTCTATCGGGACTATACTTGAAAGGAGAGAGCAAACATGGTAGAAAAATGAACAATGATGTAAAATATATATAAAGAAATAACATATAAACATTTTTTTAAAAAGATTGTGGTTACCTCATTTAGATGTTAAGTTGTCTTGAATGTCTGATCAGTTCCTACATTCCTATAATATAATGTATATTTAAGTTCCATGATATATATACTACTGCTTCATAGTTTTGAATCATAGTGTGTAAAATAATATAAATCACAGAATTTAATCAGTATTATAATTTTACTTATGAATAAGTTAAATTCATGAAAAAACAGTTCCATTTTTAAAAATTGCCAATAAAATATACTGTTCTGTTTGTCATAGATATGACAATAACTAAACAGATTATTTAGGAACACTGGAATACAAAGAGAGTCTATTTTTTCCTTTTGTTTGTCAGTGTACAGCTTCTCTGTTAACTTCTCTCATCTGTCACCTTCCATTCCATGTGTTTTACTGGAGTAAAATTGTCCCTTCATCTTCATTATATAATTTTTAAATAGTGGCTCTTAATAAAATGCAAAAGCACATCATTCTTTTTAGAAAATTGTGGATTATATTGTAAATGAGCACACATTTTCCCTCCTTTCCTTCTGACTCCCTGCTTTGTGTGTGTGTGTGTGTGTGTCCTTTGTATAGTTTCTCTTCCTTATAGTCAATACTTCAAGAAAATCTTTGAACTTGATCATCTGGTATGGGTAGATATTTTTATAGGTGAAATAAACTTTGAACTTGGGTGGTGTGATGCACAGAAATTGATTTTGATCCAACATCTATATCATTTGAGATTGATTTGAATCAATAGAAAATCATGTTTAAAATGCAGAGACATTAAGAAGTTTAGTACATGTTACTGAAAACACAATTTCAGGAAAAATTACATTATGAATAACTATCTTAGGATTCATGCATATTTTACTGAATAATAGGCACATGGTGATATTTTTTAAAAGGATTTTTCGACTTGAGGAGTCACAACCATTTAGACTTTTACGAAATAAATTCTTAAATCTGTAACGTAAGTTCAAAGAACAAAACTCACATAATACTACTTAAAACAATAAATCAAACTAACATTCTCAAATCAATATTGTTATTGAATATGTTCTTATACTAATTAAATGATTTCAAAACAACTAAGTGATTTTCCACAAACTAAAATGACCCATTATTTTAATGATAGCTTACTCATTTAAAATGTGAGTAAGAGTGACTATATTTATGGATTCTAAACACATTCACATCTTATGGCAAAGAAGTTTTGGGGCTTTGTGGAAGCCTAGGGCACATCTTAATTAAACTCTGTTTCCTGAACTTGTTTGTCTTCATTAGTAATATAAACATAAATGGAATATCCAAACTTCTTCAAAAGTCATTTAATTTTCAAATCATTTTTAAATTCCAATTGCTCCTTTTTTGTTAGAAATATGTCATATAAGGGCCTCCCTGGTGGCGCAGTGGGTTAAGCAACACACTATGAAGCAAACCACAGCCACTGCAGCACGAGTTCGATCCTTGCCTCCAGCCAGGGAGGTAACCCACATGGCTTAGCAGACCTCTCCTGCCTCGTCTGCTGCTGCCCTTGGCAGAGTGTTTCAGGTTTCAGTCAGTCTGCCTATTCTGCTCCCCACTCTGTCTGGTGAATCTCTCACCTCCCCAACTCTAACCTGTACCCCAGCTCTTGTATGCATAAATAAATAAATCTTTAAAAAAAAAGAAATATGTCATATAAAATATATAATCTTAACCACTTAAGTACAGTAGTATAATAACATGTAAAGTGTTGTAACAGCTCTCTAAAACTTTTCATATTGCAAAATAAACTCTAAATCTATTGACCTACTCCTCCTTTTCCCTCTTCCTAATTCCTGCCAAAGATCAAAATGTAATTTCAGTTTCTAAGAATTTGGCTATTTAACATACCTCATATAAGTAGGATCATGAACAATTTGTCTTTTTGTGACTGATATATTTCAAGTAGTTAAATGTTCTCAGGTTTCATCCATGTTGTAGCATATGACTGAATTTCCTCAAGGAATTTAGAATGTCAGATTTACTTTGATGTGTTTGTTAAAAATTATTTATGAACCTAGAATGACATTTTTTCTTATATTTTAAAGCAAACATACTTCTTTGTAAATGATACCTATAGAAAACTCATTATAGAAAGATGATACTAATCATTTAAATATAACTTTGTCATGCACACTCATGTTACTATTTTTCAATTAATGAGTACAAAGAACCTCTAAAAGTATTTTAATTGTATCATGACACAGCATGCTATGTATTTCCTTTTTCATATGAGTTTTACCTCCTGTTGTGTGCACAAATAGAGCAGATGCTCTCAAACTTTTAATTAGGTGCATATCACATGTATTATAATGATATATCTGCTAATATTAAAAAGAGTGAAATTATTTCCTTCCTAGTAGGTGTGATAACTACAGAAAATGCTTGAGCAAAAAATTATAGTAAAAGTATATTATAGTATTTGCAAATATTATATTTGGATTAAAAATATGTCTGGTGCCTAAAAGAGTAGTAAATATTTAATAGAAATTTGTGTAGAGTGGCTGATTGATCACTAGAAGGGAATCAAAGATACATAACTCAAACTAATCAATGTTTCCAACCCAAGTTCTTGGTGGGTAGCAGGAATATTCATTTTGTTTTTTAAGAATAAAACTTAGAGGAAGGCAAAAATTTTAAAGAAATAAGTTTTGGTTTAGAAAATTTTAGATGTTGGGGACCTATGAGTCCCTCTCCAGTGGAAATGTTCAGCAAAGTGGTTTATACAAATCCAGAAAGCGGGACACTTCTGGCTGAGAATTGGGGATGTGGCAGTTATACAAGAAACACACTTATATCATGAGGAGAATAAAGCAACCAATTCTTCTCTACAGAGTGAACCTTGTTCTTAATCACAGTTAATGTTCAATCTAGTCAAATGATCCAAGAATAATTAAGAATTGACTATGTATTTTAAAAGGATTGTGGATACATAGTTTTGTTAGGCTACTTTAAGCTTCTGTGGAAACTAGTTTGTAAAAATCTTTCCTTATAGGATGAGCTAAAGATGCTATTTAGCCAAACATCCCATAATGCCTCTGGTTATCTTCCTTAATTATTAAAATAATTTAATATTTACCCATGTGTACAGAATATTTAAACCATGAGCCCCCAGTATTGTAAGTTATACTAAAAAATAAATATATAAACTTCTAAGTTTAAAAATAGAAACTTTACTTTTTCTGACTTCCTATCATGAGATATTTGATGACAGAGATAGTTTTCTGCCTAAGTTTGGCACATGAGGAAAAAGTCACTGACTTATTTATAATGCCACTTTTATTTGAAATCTGAAAACAAGAAAAAATAAATTGTGAACAACATTCAGCAAACATATACTGACTTGGAAACTGACTTAAAAATGAAACTGATATGTTTATGACAAGTTAATACCCCTCCACACACATCCCTACCACCTTATTTCTAATGTTCCTGGCCACCCAAGTCATTTGGTCAGTCTCCTCTGTTCTGAAAGCTCTTCTTATTCTATAGAATAGAATCTATATGATTCCATTCAATCATGTAGATTATGGGTTTAGTTGAATTGCATCTTTTTTTTTTTCATATTTTGAATTGAGATAAACTTAGGTTGAGATGTTACCTCACTTAATGTAGCTATGGTCTCACATACTTGAAGATTCCAGAATCTTTATCCATGTTTATCCTAGTATTCCAAGTTTGAAAGTAATTGTCCTTGATAGAAAATACAAAGCATATTTTAAGATGATTGCTTTTACTCTTTCAATATCATCTTTAAGGAAGATCATTTGTCACAGCAACAATTTTAGACTTTCCACTTTTCCCCCTTTTTTCCATAAACATGTTTTCTAACAGGGGTTTTGAAAGCAATTTTAACGTTTACTATATTTTTTTGTCTTTCTAGGTTCACACTTTTCTGAAATCTGTTCTTAAATTCTAGGCTGTTGTACTTGACTATATATATAACAATTTCTGTTTATATACATCTCTTTAAAACTGGGCTCATCAGAGAAAAATCTTTGCAGTTACATGAATTTCTTTAGGTTCTTCACCCACGGTTTCTTTGGGTTCTTTAGGTATTTTTTGTTTGTTTGTTTGTTTGTTTACTTGTTCTGGTAGTAAGATTTAATGGATCAGAAACAGTATAATTCCCAGTACCTGAGTCCTAACAAGAACCAAGCCTCCTCCAACCTTTGACTCTAAGCCAGGAATTTGTGCTTAGTTCACCTGAGGAAAGTTTTAAATATGCACTTTTAAAGCACGTACCCTTACTTTCTCATTTTGGATGATATACAGCATACTGCTGGTTAGAAAAGGTTATTTATAAGATTTTTAGACACCTGCAATGCAATCTGCTTGAGGATTATTACAATAGCCTGATTTAAATATCAATTTTGTCAGTTTGAAGTATTAGATTTCTACAGTATATCAAAGTTGACTTCTGGTTCTTAATAAGATGACAAACTAATGTGGGCTGCTGACTCCCTCTATCAAATGTAACCCTAGAGATGCTGTAGGAGGAAGACTGACAGAGTTGAGAATACTTATAAAATTTGTGAAAAAGTACTAAGGACATGGAAGTCTCACAGAGGTAGATAATGGCAGCCCAGAGTAGCAGAAGGAAAATAGCTTTATATCCTAGAACTAAGTGGGGAGGAATCTTTTTGTTGTGCAGGTTTTTGGCCCTTATGTTACCCTGATTCCCTTGTTTCCACCTGTCACCAATGAGAGGCAAAACAATAGAATTAACAGCTCTCCAAAGGATTGATACAGTAGGGAAATTCTAATAGTACATTTCTATGACCTGATTACACAAAGAACAACATAGAGTCTATCCTTGATCGTCTGACATAAATCCATCACCATGAATGTTACAAACAAAGGGAAATGTACTCCAGGAAGTACAGAGAGCTCACTGCTAGACAGAGTCTCCTAAATAAGAGTAAATTGATATGAGACATTTTCAGATATAAGCATGTAAGAGAAGCTGAAAGAATTGAGTGTTATTTCTGCCCCACTCTTCTACCCCTGAAGTATGTTACCTAGGGCAACAAGTTAGTCTGGGAGAAAAACAGAAATCAAGTAAAAAAAAAAAAATCAGCAAGGAAAAACGGATTTAGATATTAACAAAAAGATCTGCTGTATAAAATACAATGACCATGATTCTATTGAAAGAAGCAATATAACTTATCAAAAGCAGTTGACAGTTTTAGCTTCTATTGCTCAAAAATGATAGGTTTGGCTGACAAGAAAATCAAAATTAATGAATATTTAAATAATTTAGTATTTTTTTAGAATTAATAAGTAATACAAGTAATAGATTTACACTAACAATATAAGTAAAGTTATTGAGCTACTAGGAATGACAAAATTAAACAAGTGTTAATTAGGTTAGCATGGTACTCCAAAGTAAAATACTAAAAGAAACATCACATAGTTTTATGATGAAATTTAAAATACTAGATTATGTTGTAAAAATGAAAAATTAAAAACTAACAATTATAAAACTATAAAAATGAAATAAAATGCAATTGAATAATTCTTGGATAAAGAAAGAAAATCAGAACAAATATTCATACCTAAGTATGAAAAGTCAAGTCTGTGAACTGTTATGATTTTCTTCTCTGAGCACAATTTATTATTGAGCATTTCCTTTTCCTTAAGACATAACTTTTCCTTATTTACTTTGACCATGGCACTACATATCTTTCTAGACTATTTCCTCAGGTTCCTTGCAAACTAATCTTCCTTTTTCATTACATTAAATGTCTTAATTCTTTAATAGAAATCTAGATACTATTTTCTATTTTTTCCTACTATGTTCTTAGACATAAATCCATCCAACTTCTTTTAATGATCAGATACTTACAAAATACCCCCAAGTTTATACCTCTATTATCTACCTGTCTTTTGAGTGTCAAATTCCTACATTCAATTGCTTTTTAAAAATCCCTTCTTCGTCATTTAAAGCAGATCAGACTCAAAACTCCAAAAAGTAACTTCATGACTTTTGTCTTTTAATCAGATTGTCCTCCATTGATGCTGGAAAATCTAATACATCAATAAGCTATATTAATTAATTACATATTGATATAAATGATCATGGCATTTTGCACATTATGTTTCTATATACTTAATAACATTCTTGATTTATTTATGTACTCTCATAGGGTTTTTTTTACCACTCAATAACCCGGGTATAATTGTAATCTGAATTTGTCTACTTAGAAAGATTCAGAGAGGTTTTGAAAATTCTTAAATGTTTCATAATTAGGATGTTTCTGACATGACTTATTTGTTGACCTGTCAGGAATTTTGCAAACAATTTTCATGCATTATTTTATTTCAATTTTATAATAAACCTCATGTGCTATTATTTTATGGGCAAAGAGAGAAGTTAAGTAGATCCTTAAGTCACAGTTACTTAGTTGAAGAGTGTATCTATCTTGAAAAAAAAATGCTTTCCTTTTAAAGAAACTATCTCAGCTGACATCACCTTTCTCAGACAAATAATTCAGTGTTGAAATTTAGAGACAAGTGGAGTCACTGGGAAATATATATAACTTAAGACCTGAAAGAATTCCTCTCCTGAAGGTTTTCTCTCCATTCTCTGACAGTCCTTGTAACAGAGTAAAGTGCAATAAGGAAGTTGATCTGTTTACGCTTTGCTCCTCAGAAAAATGGAAAGTCAAGAGGTAAAATATCATCTGTAAGTGGCAATATTTTCATGACTAATTTCTGTAGCTCATAAAGTCAGCAATTCCCAGATTAACAGATTATTTTCTTCTTACTGGAATAGAGAGGTGAGTAATCTGGGAAAGAAAGCAGGAACACTTTATATGGAGTAGGTTTTTATTGTTTTAATCTAAAGTTGCAGAAGCCAAGGGAATTTTAAGGGTTTACAGAGCAGTGATTTTCACATGAAGGGTAAATAGATCCAAAGCACTTTAAGTAACTAATAAGGAACTTGAAACAAGGAAGCAGTAGTTTTCTATGGGGCTTCAGGGAGGCTTTAGAAATGACCGTTATGGGGGGGGAAAAAAAGTAATAGAGTAAGGAGATTTATTCTACAAAGAGGAGTGGGTTCAGGAAAACTGAGTGGGAATTTTTGAGGCAAGTTTCTGAATTTCATGGTGTATTCCATTCTAAAGTTTATGGGGTACATTAGGACAAGATTCATATAGATTACTATACGGGCCTGGTCAACATCTGGGTCTTCTTACTTTCAAATAATTTAAAGAATTACTGTATATTTTTTCTAATATATTCTATTGTATGTGTAGAGTCTTTCAACTTGAGATTTTAACCAG
This sequence comes from Galemys pyrenaicus, assembly GCA_019455555.1. Classification (NCBI taxonomy): domain Eukaryota; kingdom Metazoa; phylum Chordata; class Mammalia; order Eulipotyphla; family Talpidae; genus Galemys; species Galemys pyrenaicus. The sequence goes on along the minus strand of JAGFMF010011574.1, from coordinate 1,036,869 downwards.
ATAAGTGTGAAGTACATGTAAAAGTGTAATAAGATTTGTCTTCAGTCTCCAAAATTCCTGAACCATCTTTGTACTGCACCAGGAAATTTGTCGGGTTAGAAAATAAGTTGAGAACAAAAGTGATTGCTTCCCCCATTTATTTCCAAAATCAAAATTTATTTAAATACAACATTTTTCTGTATCTCTTTTTATGCAAAACATCACATTTCTATAGCTTGTAGGGAATACAAAGATGGGAAAATTTATAAGGTCCATGCCCTTCAACTGAATCTCTTAGCAAGAATTATTAGAAGAAATTATCTACAGATAATGGGGATTTTTCTTGTAAGTGAAGGTGGCAATGACAGTAGGAGAAAATCTCAAACAGCTGTGAAGGATGAGGTGCAATAGGGAAGCCACAGGCATTTGGGCAGAAGGTGCTCCTAGCACTACACAAAACAATTTCACATAGTCACGGATGTTTGGAAAGTGAAAGCAGCACACAGACCACCCTGCGTGTAATCATCTGAGATGCATTGGCTCAATTTCAGAAAAACTGTCATGCGCCTCAGGGACAGATCCATAAAAGAGAAAACTGAAATTGGGCAGTAGCTTATAGCTGCTCAAATCCTGTTTGGGGATAAAGGAAAAAGGTTTGGGAAAAGGCCATACATCAGCATGTATGAAAGGGCATCCAATATGTTTTCATCAAATTCCTAATAAAATGGTAGTGTCAACACCTGCTAAACAAAGCAAAGACTAAATCAGTTCTCTATATGAGAGGCACAGGACTTCAGTCTTTGCAGCTTCCCCAAAGTTTGCCAGCAGGCTGTGCTGTTGGCTACATACAAACTGGTCTTTGAATCTTGAGGACCAACTAGAATGGCTGACTAAATTATCTCTTCCTGAAGAGATATTTTCTGAAAGCAAGCCCCTGCTTCACTTCTATCACTGTTCAGAAACAAAGAACAATACATTTATTTCTGCAACATAATACTTTTCAACTCTATTTCCACACTATTTCAACATAAGTATATTTCAACTCTATTACTAGGTTTTATTTAGTGAGTGTCTTAAAAACCATTCTGCATCCATGGCATATTTCCATGTTTGACATCTAAGGAAAAAATGGCTAATACTTGATAATATGTGTTTCATGGAATCTGTATATGCATATATACATTTAAGCATATATGCACATAGACAACATTAACTAAATAAATAAATAAATAAAGGGCACTTCTAAAAAAAAAAAGAGTTTCATGGAACTTTTAAAAAATTCTATATTTGGAGTCTTGTTTCCAAATAATAGCTATTAAATCTTTTTAGAGAAAAAATAGAGTGTGATTGAGCAGAAAATAGAACAAAGAAGGGAGAGAAGAAGGAAGAGAGAAAATCAAATATCAAAATTTAGAAATAAATTACAGTTCACTTGAATATTGTCTAAGTGGGTTACTGAAACCCAAAAAAAAAACCAAAAAGCTAATCACTGCAGGGAAGGTGCAGGGGCTCGGGCTATTTTTCTCCTTCCTGCCGCTAGCCTCTATGGCCAGCACCTGTGGCCTGGCTTCCTCTCCCCGCCGTGTAACCCGCTTGGGTTCCTGAAACTAGACTAGGAACTGGAAAGCTGATAGATCCCCCTCAGATGTCACTAACCCTCTTTTTAGTGTTTTCTACCATGGTTCCTCCCTGAGCGTACATTCTGCCTTTTTCTTCCTCTTCAGACATCTTTCTCCAATTTTATTTATATGTAGCCATATGTGGGGGGGGGGGGTCACAGAAATCAAAATAAAAAAGAGAACAACAGATATTTCTTGAATACAAATTCTGAAGATGAGCTTCTCTTTGACCTCTTTTGCACTAGGGAGCTCCCCTATTCCCTCCAGCATAGTGAAGAATGAAGGGACATGTTTATCAGGGAATGAATGGAAGTGAGAGTGTTCAAATAAAAAAATGTGAGCTATAATTTTTAATAATGTTATATGTGAAATTAATAAGATCTCACATGTAGATGAACAAGGCATGATAGTGAGAAGTAGCTTGGAGAGCATTTCTCCAAATTTACTACTTCATTTCAAAAACTGACTTTTTAAAAAAATTATATTGAGGAATACTTGGCATGCAGTTAAACTGCATATAGTAAACAAGTTGATAAATTTTGATATTAGATTGATTTAAGAAAACATCAGTCAGGGGCCCTCCAGGGTGGTGCAAGGGGTTAAGCACACCACTATGAAGCTATCCTCCAGCTACTACAGCACAAGTTCGATCCCCCGCCAGGGAGGTGACCTGCGTGGCATAGTAGTCCTCTCCTATCTGGTCCACTGCTCCCCTTAGCAGAGTATTTCAGTAGATCTGTTTGTTCTGCCCCCTACTCTATCTCTGGTGAATGCTCTCACCCCTCACACCTCTGGCCTATACCCCAGTTCTTGTATGCATAAATAAATGAATCTTAAAAAAAGAAAAGAAAATATCAATCAACAATGACCAATATATACACATGTAAACTTTCCTCAAGTCTCATTATTGTCTTTCCCTGAGCACACCCCCCCATCTCTCAGCAACCAGATATATTTTCCTTAGTTAAAAACAAGTATCTCCTCTTTTTTGTATTTTTTTTATTACAATATTTGCTTTCTTTTCTCAGGTGTAGCCCACATAGAATTTCCACCACCAATTCACCCACTCACTAACACTATCCTCCCTTGTGCTCATACTGCTTTTGTTTTGATCCCTCTGGTCCCTTTGAGCCTCCCCTTCTCCTGAATACTGTCTCTGATTTGTAGTTGTCCATTTATTTTTGAAAAACAAATATTTTCTAAAAATGTATATGAATGATACAATAGTCTATCCTTTTTGTTTGTCTTCTTTTAGCATAATTATTTTGAGACACATTTATACTGTTGTATATATCCTGTATTATATTCTTTCACTTGCTAAGCAGTATCCAGTATATAGACTTTCCAAAGTTTGTTTATCCATTCATCCACTGATAAACCTTTGATCTATTTCCAGTTTTCCATAATACATACAAACCTGTTATGAATATTTATTTTAAGTCTTTGTTATACATATATCTCTGATAAATCCCTACCCCTGGAAACAAGGGTCTATTCTGCAAAGTGGTTGTATCATTTTGTTTTTCCACCAATGAATATGAGCCTTCCAGTAATCCTCAGTGTTGCCTACACTCATTTGAAAAATTGGTTAGCTATTTACTTTCTGATTACCAAGTTATAAAATTTCTTAGATTTTTGTTATTGTTTTTTATGTTTTGGATCATTTTTAAATACTTGCCAGAACTAAGGTATCAATTTTTTTCCTTAATTTTTGCTTAGATATCTATTTTTTATTGTTGTATTTATACCTATGGTATATTTATAGTTATTTTCTAAATATAGGAAAAGATAATACTGTTTATCCATATTGATTATTGAATTGTTCCTGCACCATTTGTTGAAAAATTTATTTCTAAACTGACTTGCTGAGATTTTTGTCAAAAATGAATTGACCATAAAGTATGATGGACTATTGTATTATATATTCTATATATAATCTTTTTGTTACAATATGTTTTGCAAAGCAGATACCTACTTTCTTTTGCCATCTCATGTTTTATGATACCCAATTGATCTTTTTCATTATATTTTTTTATATTTCATTACTTATTTAAAATTTCAATTTCTATCTTCTGTTCATTAATTTTATTTCTTGGGATATTAATTTGTGATTCTTAATCTCCTTGCATATCTGGCCAGATTTTCTTTTTTTTTTTTTTCCATTTCTTTAATTCAGACACTATTTACTGGTAAGATACATCAGTGAATAAAGAATAAAATTTTCTGAATTGATGATGTCAAGATTTGTATATTGCAGGGCTTAGTGCAAAGCAAAAATGTATGGTCTTTTGTTTGAAAATTTAAAATTTTGAGGTGGTGAAAACAACACGTTAAATATAGAGCCATCTTATAATTGAATTTATATAATATCACAGGTTATTTATTCATTAACACAAGTCAGTATGAAGTTAAATATTGTGGGAAGAAACATAAGATGTATAGAGTTTTAAGTATTTTCCAATTATTTATTTTAAATTTCTCCCTTGAATTTTTAGATTAAAGAGAGGAGTAAGATTAAAGGAAGATAAATTTTCTTGATATATTTCCTGATATATTTTCCTGAAAATATGCCCTAATGGAACACTAATTTGAGTATTTCAATAGAATTTCTATAACATGAAGAATAAACACTTAAATATTTAAAGATATGAAAGGTCCTATACAAAACATGCAGAAAGTAAAAATGTAGATCAAAATTCTGCAATAGCTCATAGCATTTAACTTATATTCACCACAATTAGATGATTATTGACAACTGTCTTTAATATATATGGATATATATGGATATAAAATTTTTAGAAAATATTTGTTGATATATAGTAATTTCAAGATACTTGATGTCAGATAGAAGTCTCTTTTTCTTTCTTTCATATGAACACCTATGTCTCCTGAATATTCCAGGCTCAAATAGTTAAAAAAAAAGTCACAGTGTAAGTATTCAATATCAACTTTATACTTTACAGTATGAATTTTGTATGTTAGCCATCAAATTAGTACATCACTGCTCAATCATCTTCCAAGTAGTCAGTTTTTGTGAAGGATCTTCAAACACTCTAGCAATAAATTTTGGAAACTTCTAGTAATATCCTGTCAGTATTTTGATGCTATAACTTTACAATTATATGAAATTATATTCTCATTTAGTCTTATATGAACAATTTGTTCTTAATTTTTCTGTAAATTATTCTCCTATAAGTAATCCAGAAAATTATAGACAATATGTTTACACATACACAAATATATTCTATTTGAAACTTCAAAATGGCTTTTCCATTTAATTATATTTTAAATTCCATTTTCTTCTTTTAAAATAGTTACTCAACTTTCACTGTTATCTCAATTCAGATTTAACTTAAATTCAATATTGGTTATTTAGTTTGTTGCTGTGTGGTAAGTCTTATTTACTAGGCACAGAACTCTGAAAATGATTTTTAAAGGGACTATATATGAAGTATGTCACACTTACTCTTTAGTGTACTATTATAGTGTACTAGGCACAGAACTCTGAAAATGATTTTTAAAGGGACTATATATGAAGTATGTCACACTTACTCTTTAGTGTACTATTATAAGTCTCTTATTCTAGAATAACCCATTTGACTAAATTTACTACCTATTTTTCCAATCTGTGTTCAATAATAATAAAAAAAATAACATGGCTGTATTTATTTTCTGCCAAAAATTATATTCAGTATTCCTTGCATGCTCAGTTACTCAATTCATCTTTAAACTTACTTTTAGCATACAGAAAAAATTTTAGCATATAGCAAACGTAATTATTTAAAAATTGATGTTGATATGTGGTTAATAGCAAATCAGTGTTTTCTCCTTATGGAAAATTTAGAAATATCAAAAACTTCAGAAAATGTCTATACTTCTACTACATAACTTGTAATCTCTTTATTTTATTGTTGGAGAATTTCATATCCAAATCTGTGTTTTGCTGTGTACTATTCTGATGATTAGCATTTCCATGTTATAGTTACTCATTAACTTTCTTTTTTTTTTTTTAAGATATATTTATTTATGCATACAAACACTGTGGTACAGGCCAGAGGTGTGGGGTGGGTGAGAGGATTCACCACAGAGAGTGGGGAGCAGGACAGGCAGATCAACTGAAGTACACTGCTGAGGGGAGCAGCGAGAACAGCAGGAGAGGTCTGCCGCGCTATGTGGGTCCCCTCCCTGGCCAGCAGCAGGGATCAAATTCGTGCTGCAGTGGCTGTGGTTTGCCTCATAGTGCGTTGCTTAACCCACTGTGCCACCAGGGAGGCCCCACTCATTAACTTCAAACTCCAATTAGTTTACAAATACATGCAATTCCTTCATTTATCTCTTAAGTTTCAATTTCTCAGGGACAATAAGTGTGTCTAAAACTTTGATTTAGAACTGGAGAAACCAAAATTCTATTCCATACAGTGGATAAAATATAAAAATGTTGGTAGATTTTTTTTGCCTCAGAGTTTACTGAAGCAGTGGAGAAGTTTAAAACCAAGATTATGCTCAGCGAAGTAAGTCAGAAGGCAAAAGAAAAATACCAGATGGCTCCTCCCCCAGGAGGACTATAAGGGAACCAAATAAAGATCAAGGAAAAGAAATAAGAACAATAATAATAATAGCAACAAGAAAGAAACAAAAACCAAAAATGAAAAGACAAAGTCAAACTGGGGACACTTGGTGGGGAGGGAAGAGGGGAAGGGTGGAGGGCAGACATGAGCATGGGGGACTGAGGTGATGGTGCACTGGTGATATGGTGATGGGGATTACAATTGATGTCAAATATATGTAAATTTAAAAAATTTATATTAAAAAATACAAGAAATGAGAAATATTTGATTACATTCTAATGACCTTCCAATGTCTTGAACTTAAGTTCTTGAGGAAATATGAATTTTCATCCTTGGTTCACTGGAAATGCATCATTTATTCATTAAATTGTTGTTTGCTCTTTTTGTTGTATGTGTGTGTGTGCAAGCATGTGTGTGAACAACATGCTATATACCAGCTGAAGTTTCATCAGAGAAATAACACACTTGAAAAGAATTTAAATTAAATAAGAATATGCATCAAGGAATAGCCAGGGTATAAAGAAATAACAAGAGTTGGCACAATGCACAGGGAGTTAGTAAGATGAGAAGGGTTTTTATTATTATTATTCTATATAAAAAAGGGCAAAGAGATATAGTGACTAATCCAAACTTAAAGAAAATATGTGTGTAATATGAATTTTCTGCAGGAGATTTGACCTCTGGTGGAAAGAGATAGTCATTCAGGAAATTAAAGGTGGAGAAAGCTAGAGAAGCAAATACTCTAACCTCATTATTTTGAAACCCTCTTGTCAGCACTTGCCATTAGTCAAATGCAATAATAAATTAAACTGTAGCAGGCGCAAGCAGTTCATAGATCTTAGCTTTATGAGATATAGTGAAGAGTACAAAAGTTCAAAATTGGATTTGATAAGGACATAGGAAGCAACTAGTTAGACATTGTGGAATGCATCCTCAGCATGGATTCATGAATACTATACTATTAAGAGGCCAAGGTGAAGAGTAAAATTCAACTAGCAGGTCTGAAAAGAAGTGGCTACTGAAATTGATGGAAAAACAGGTGAATGAATCTGGAAGAGAATGTCAGAAGGAAAAAATGACCGACCATAATAAATGCCTAATACCTTTTTTAAAAGGAAAACTGACAATTAGTAATTGTGTTAAGTAACATGACAGTCAGTCATGATCTTGGAAAGAGATTTCACAAGAGAAATATGTGCTTTCAGCAAATTTAGAAAAAAACAAAATTTTTCTTGGTTCTTGGGATTGGGAAGTACAATGAAGTGATTTTTAAAAAAATATTTATTATTATTAATGCATACAAGACCTGGGTTACAGGCCAGAGGTGCGGGGGCAGGGGGTGGTGGTGGTGAGAGGATTCACCATAGACAGAGTGGGGTATAGAGCAAGCAGACTGACTGAAATATACTGCTGAGGAGGGTAGTGGGTGAGGTAGGAGAGGTCTGCTGCACCATGTGGGTCCCCTCCCTGTCTGGGGATTTACTCTTGCTGTAGTGGCTATGGAAACCCCACAGTGCAGTGCTCAAACTTTTGTGCCACCAGAGAGGCTCTGAAGAGATCTTTTTTTAACAATCAGTAAATATAGTCATGCTATTCAAGCAGATGGTATATATACAGGGGAGGAAACAAATTAATGTATAACAAAATCAAATAGTTGTGAAATTTGTGCATTTAAAGGGAAGAGGGACTGCAATCTAGTTCACAAGTAAAAACATAGGTTTAGGTAGGAATGTCTCAATAGGAATTAATACTTAGTAGCATGAAGGAAGGCATATACTCTTAGATGGGTTACTAGAGTGTGGTTTATTCTATGGTCTGTTTTAATTTCTCAGAGAAACAAGGTAAACACTTGGTTTCAGGATAAAGAAGGAGAGAGTGAAATATTGAGGGAGTAGAAGTTGTGAAGTATTTATCTAGGGAAATAGGCAGGCAATGTACTTGGGAAATGTAATAAGGTTTTGGACATCAGTAGTAACTCATTGTGCTGTACATTTACAAAATAAATTCACTGTGGTTTGTGTTTTCCCCTAGCAGTGTTCGGTAACTTGGGAGTTATTAACATAATAAATGCACAGTTGCATTAACTAGGGTTAGGGCACTGCCAATAAGTTAAAAGAGAAGAACTGGGTAGCAAAGTGAGAGAAAATCCAAGAGAATATGTATTATGATTAATCATAAAATTTAAATTGAGTGTTTTGTATTGGGGTTTTCCAAGACCCTCAAAATTTGATAGGAGAATTTCAACATATAGTCATATTCATAAATAGGAGTATGTAAACACACAAAGTAAAGTCAATACCGGGAATGAATATGGGGAAGTGTGCAAGGAAAATCAGACACCAGTTTTCAAAGACTTTTCCCAACACAATCACATAATGCACATAATTTTCTAGCAAAAATTTGTAACATTTATGAAATATTTCTTAAGGGGGAAGCTCATTAGAGAATAAGTATCCAGATCTCTTTTGGGGGCTGACATGTAAGCACCCTCTGACTGATATGTAGGAAACCATCGAATTTGCAGAAGGAAATTAGTGTTAAGCATAAACTGTTTCTTTCTATAAGCAGTTTAGATATACTGAGCCCTTGTGTTCCTTTAGGATATTAGAAATTTTCTTAAAATCTGTTTCCAGGCATGGCCAGGTGCCAACTATATAGAAGGAATTTTTTTAAAGGTAAGTACTTGCTGGTATGTTACTGTTAACACTTTTTAACTGATATAGAGAGAGGACATTTGGTGTAGACAGAAACTGAAAAATTGTTTGAATCATTGCCTTATAGATTTTCAGATTTTTGAAGTGAAGATACCAGAGCTAATGAGTTGAAAAGATAGGCAATGACTAGAATTAATTAGATAGTGGGAAGGTTAAAACTGTGAACTAATTGAAATCACCAGTAATTATAAGATTATAGTGAGTGTCTGTACTACAGGAAGGACAAAAACAGAATCTGCTTCATGGAATCAGATAATGTACATGCACATAAGATTACCAAAAATAAGACAAAATAGAGTTCTAGAAAATAAAATGGAACCTAGAGCAAAAATCACGGTGACATGAAGGGGATTAAAAAAAAACACACTGGGATTATTTGATAGATGATTGCATCTACGAGGGATTATTTTTCACATTTCATGTTAGTCTGATGACTTAGGTTTTAACTGAAAAATTAATAGAGTGCAGTAGTGTAAAAAAGAATCCTAGGATGACAAAAGGATGCAATGACAGTATTGATTCTCTGTAAAGATCTGTAGCTCTTCTCATTTACTGGTTAGCTCATTTATATTTTTATTGTATGTAACATCATAAGGCTGTGTTGCATGATTTGAAAGAAGAAAAAACTGACTGAAAGCAACAGTGAGAAACAAGGAATACCCAATTTCATCTTTAGCCCTAGAGGTTCAAAGCCATCCTTTGAGAGGACTTTAGGGAAAGTGTTCTCATAATCCTGGCTCCTATTTTAGTCAATGTATCTGGTCAATGCACTTATTTGAAATTAATAGGAAATTGTACATCACATCCATTGAAACTGAACCAATGTAATTCTAAATTCATATTTCCAACTTGGTTTATATTTTGAACCTCAACTTCATACATCATGTGCATAATTTCCACCCTAGACAAACTCTTTCTGAAACCTTACCCCTCTAAGTAAAATAACACAAAATTTGCAGTTGTGAGCTTAGAACCAAGGTTTCATCTTTGATTCCTTTCTTGAACAACCCACATCTTTTCTTGAGTAAAGTCTACTGATACCATCTTGAAAATATATCCAAAATTATAAAGAGAGCAAACATATATATAATGGGCTAGATGATCTAATTACTGGCCAAGATATGATTTAGAGAGTTGAATTTAAAACACAATAAAGGAATTGTAACCGGTAAATTTGACTAGGCGTTTAACAGATAGAATGAAAAACTGGAAAAGGTTAAATCGAATGAGGTCAATGTTAATATTTGTAATCAGGATAGGCTAATTGATTGGTCCCAAGTCAGATGCCTGAACATAGACAATTGGAGTAAGAAGATATATGATCTCTTCTCATATTGATAACAACAGAAGGTATAGAATATTGATTCAGTGCAATTTTGTGGCAAATGTTCAAGTATTATAGTTGATCCTGGGGATACACTAGGCCACATATATTTTAATATGAGTCCTGCCTTTAGGAGTCCATCAAACATAGTGCAAGGCTAACCACATTAGTGTTTCCTTGAATTTCACTTTTTAAAATTTTTTTTCCACCTGTGAGTGAAGTCGTGCAGTTGTGGTTATCAAAGCTAGGAACTGAGGAAGTTGAGAGACACTGGTTAAGATATAAACTTTCAGTTACAAATAGATAAACTAACAACTGAATGGACATCATTGTGATTATAGTGAAAATAATGTATAATTCAAATTTTCTAAGAGATTAGAACTTCAGCATGCTTATCACACACAAAAAAATAAAACTATGTGATGATGGATGTGTTAATTCAATGGTAGGAATTCTTTCACAATGTATTGATATATGCATATCAAATCACATTGCCTACTTTAAAAATTATCTGTTAATTGTACTTCAGTAAAGCTGAAATCAGAAAGTTTGGGAAATAATAATTAACTTGATTGTGATGATCATTTCAGAGGATCTGTATATCAAGTAATTACATTTTTACACTTTTTTTCTGAATTAACAGCTTATAATATATAAGTTTCAGTAATAAATTTCTACACACTAATAAATCTATATACCACAACACACCTACAACCAATGCCCAGAGACTTTTTATATTTTAAATGCATGCAATTTTATTTTTCCATTATTTCTCAATCAAGCTGATGGAAACTGTAAACCGAAAGGAAAAAAAATAAGTCCAAGGGCATCACTGTACAACGTTTCATAGCCAGCAGGGAAAGAGCTATTCTATCAATAACCTAAAATCCTTGGAGATATGTGACAAGAGGAACTAAATGGTTTAATACAGAATAGAGCACATTAAGAAAAATGCAGAAGACACATCCTAGAAAATTCTTGCTAGTATCAGATGGTATCTAAAGGGAAATGGGAATCTTATAATTTGGTGATAAAAGCAGAATAAGAAAATACTATTGTGACTTAATGTGAATTTGTTTTATCCATCCAGGTATCCTTAAGCTGCTCAGGCTTGGAGATATTTGTTTATCTCTAGACATAAGACCCTTTAAAAATTCTCTTTACAGCACCCTAAATACTTGCAAAACCGTATCTTGTCATATATTTCCCATCTTCATTATGCCTTTTATGATACTATGTAGATATTCCTACTTTAAACCACAGTCATGAATAAAATAGTTCTGGGAGCTAGATGTGCTCCCTTTTTTTCCTAACAATGTACTAAATATTTACTTCAAAAGATATGCTTAAAAAAGTGTGCTATTAGACATAATAAGGTTGAAGTGAGAATATCAAGATGCCACTGGAAAACAAGCATACCATAGAAGGTGACCCAATACTTCAAATCTGAAGGACTACACATTATTTTTAATCAGCTTACTTTATGTATTTGCTTCAACCCACCATGCACTTGATCTTTACAAGCAGACTGACCATTTGTGCTTTCACTTTGAGAGCTAAATTGAGCCATTACCATGTGTGCCTGGCATCTAATGGACTCCAATGAACATAATAACTCCAGCTTATTGGGTTAATGATATGTGTTCAAAAAAATTATTTGGCTAGAACTTGACAGCATAAATCTAGTGAATCATTTCCTTAAAAACATTTTTCTTTAGATGATAAAGAACCAAAAAAACCCTTTTTTCCAAAACTTGCAACTATAATTATTATATAAGCTGTAAAAAATAAATATTATGTTGCTGAAAGTCACTAGATAATAATTATCTAATGATATACAAATTAATTTCATGCTTTGCAACACAACAAACTGTTTAATTTCTTAGGTTTTATGAAGGGATAAGAATATAACATGCCTGCTTACAAGTACATGAAAGGACATTGCTCATCATTTTCTTCCTTGTGGTTTTACATGGGTTTTGCCTTTTACCAGAATGGAATACTTTATATATTTGTATATAAATATGTATGTATACTTTAGGAGACTTCAAGGATATGCTTGACGATTTTTTTCTTTTCTACAAATGATCGTCAGTGTTGTTGATGTGATGGACAAAAGTCAATTAACTGCTGATCAATAAAAGGTCATTTCTGATTTAGATGAGGTGTTTGATTAGAAGATTTTTGAAATGTGTTTTTTAACCTATTCATTAATACTTTGACACTGAAGGTAATGTAATTAATTAAAGTAAATTAAAAGCATCAAATTATGTAACAGACCATCATACAAAAAGCAAATGCTTGTTATATGAAAAAAGAAAATTATACAGTAGACAGGTATTTTAATTAATTGTCAAAATTAATTGCTAATACTAGTTATGTTAGTGTTACTAATACTAGTTATGACAGAATCCAAAGGATAACTAAAAATATCCATTTATAGTAGATATTGAGTAACTACTATGTGCAAGACACTATGTAGAAAGCTTTAAATATCACTTCTTTCCTCCCATTATATGTTTACTATCACCATCATCATCATCATCCTTATCCTCATATTGTTACCAGGTGGAAGAATACGTGGCAAATAACAATATGGCAACAACACTATTAAAAATTCACTATGAGTTAGGTTTCTTAGCCTATAAATAATTTATTTCTGCAAAAAATGAATACAAAGTGTTATTTACAACATAATTTTCCTCTATGACAATTTATACATTTGATCAAAAATCAGAAAGAAGTTAACGATGATTCTTTTTCTTTCATGTCTTTGCTCTGGGTTTTGATATAAGGCTAATTCAGAAAGATGGGGCTGTCACATGTAGAAATCAAAGAACTTTTAGATGGTCTTTTATTTTGCTTTCTTATTATAGTTGGTCAAGTTTAATTCCTTACAATTATTTAATCTGCTAAGCATGCTTGGGAAATACAGTTTTTTGCTGGCTAATATATGTACTATACCAGAAAGATGTTGAAAGTGATGTGAAGGACAATCTATAATAAGCACTATCAGCCTTTATTAAAGTGATTTTAGATAACCACAACATTTTGAAGTGATCCCAAGAAACATCTTAAAGATTTATACAACCACAAATTATATTAAAAACCATACTCTGCCCCAGTTATAGAAGACACCACTGCATCAATTATAATTTGGTTCGTTAGTTTATAATCTTCAAAGAGCAAATTTGTTTGACTCCTCTCACCTTTATAAAGTATGCAGCATAACAAGTTGCTGACAGTCAGTGATTGTAGTCAAATTAGATGCCTACATTTTGTTGAATCGACCTTAGCTAGTATATGGCTAGACACTGTAAAACATAAAACTGTACCTTCAAAACTGTACCTTTATCAAGACAATGAGGAATTTCACTTAGATGGAAAGGTATGTGGTAAAGAATGTGATTTAAGTTTCCCAAACAATTTTTTAAATTAATTTAGTGACTTATGTTAGATGCAAGATATGTATCAGTGGCATTAAAAAAAATGTTTCCTTATTGATTCTTAAACTTCAGAAGTAAGTTGTCATCAGTGGCAAGTTAAGAATACACTAATTGGTTAGCACTTAAGAAGTGTGAAGCTTTTGTTTACTTGCTAAAATTTTCCTAATTTGCCAGTACAGGACACAATGAATTAAGTATCATGTAAATCATTACTTTAGCACTTTGTTCAAATAGTTTAAATCCTAAATCCCACATTTGCCTGGGAAAAGTGAAGCCAGTAGCTTGGCAGACAGATAAAAGAATATGTCCTATTCCCTCTTGCACACTACTTTCTGGAAAACCTATATATCTGTTACTTGCTTTCTATAATTCCTATTAATTCTGTCACTAAAATTTATTTGTCCCTTCCAAAATTTTTCAACTAGACCATTTTGTTACATAAAAATTCCTTCTACTAAAGCACTACATAAAAGATGAAACTCTTGATCACCTATTTGACTATTCACAGGCTCAGATATGATTGGCTTGTTTTCGGAACTATTGCTGCTATCGTTTTACACTGGGAAAAACTCATACCAGAGATTGTATAACAGGATAAACCCCAGGGAGATGTGGGTCCCAGGTTCCTTGCCCCACCTAAGGAAGGGTGGATTTGAGAAGGGAGGAGAAGAAACTGGAGAGGACTGTAGGAAGGAAGAAGAAAGAAGGACAGAAGCAAGAAGGGGGAAGAGGAGTCACATGAGACACAAAGACATGCGAAGAAGCTGCACTAGCTTCTCAGCCTTGAACTTGTACCAGGAACTTAGGGAACATGAAATGAAACACTTGACACAGATGTGGGTGAGAGACCCATGGGGAGGTTAACAATGGCAGTCTTTATCTTGATTTAGTTTTGCTCCTTTTGTGCCAGAGTTGCCTAGCTCCTTCTTCCCCTCTATTATGGGTTCCCACCAAAATGTACCTTACTTAGACTGTGACAAGCTTTCAGGTCTCAGTGACCCTCTCTGGGCCAATCCTTTTTGGCAGAGCATTTGTCCACAAGGGCATAGAATAATTTGGGTGTTTCCTGTAAAAATGATTGTATCCTTTTCCATCCCTTGTCTTTATTGCACAATGATTGTATTAATGTTCCTTTCTATTGAAGGTTCAATGAACTAGAGAATATTTTGTCTTGATGCAGTAGATGGCAGAACCTATTTAAAGTGTGCAGGTTTGGGGACCCTGGGATGATCTTTACCCTGCCCTATAACAATTGGATAATATACTAATTATCTATGAAAATATTATCAGCTGGTCAAGATTTTTGGTAAATGGTAAGGAATAGCAAATTTCAATATGAAAAACCACAAGCTTTGAGCAAGAATAGTGGAAGTCCTGACTCTTCCAGTTAACAGATATATGACCTTGGGAAAGTCTGTCAAACCACTCTGAGACAGTTTTCCCACCTAAAAAGAGAGGCTAAATACAAGAAATTCTAGATACATATGTAAGATTGCAACAACTTAGGAACTATTATCAAGCTAAATTAAATGATGTAAAAATATTCTTAACTGAGAAACATATTGGACCATAAGATATGAGTTCCCTCCATTCTACTTTTCATTTCTAAATATGTCATTGATGTTAATATAATGATTATCAATTCCAACTCACTTTCTAGTCTCTTCAATGGAAACAAAAATAAAGGCAATAAAATAGGTTTCTAGGAATCCACCTAGTTCAGTTACCTAATAAAGACTGAGCCTCTGGAATGGTTCATAATTGTATATCTGATATTTACTTTTGTTAATAGTGAAGAGAGATAGACATTTGTGTGTTTTTTTAAAGATTTAGTGTATTTATGCATACAAAAACTGAGGTATAAGCCAGAGGTGCAGGGGAGGAGGGTGAGAGGTTTCACCAGAGACAAGAATGGGGAGCAGAACAGACAGATCTACTGAGATACACTGCTGAGAGGAGCTAGTGGACAAAACTGGAGAGGTCTGCTGTGCTATGTGGGTCACCTCCCTGACCAGAGACCAAAATCATCCTTTAGATGCTGGTGGTAGCTTGATAGCTATGAGACTTTAACCCCTACACCATCAGTGAGGTCCTGTCTTATTTCTTATTCTATGGAGAAATGAAGACTTTCATGTCAATGTAAAGGAGTTTTCATGGATAAACAGGTTTATAGAATCTAGAAAAGATGCTGAAAGAGAAGGAAGTCTTATTGAAAAATAATATTGAGGAATGAGAGCAGAGCTGTGATTCTAAAAGAAGTCAAAAGTTCAAAATATTCTTCTTCACAGGCAAATAAAAGGGGCCAAGAATAATTTCATAAAATTTGCAAAACTTTCCAATATTTTGGATAAGGGTTATATAGCCATATATAATATGTACACATATATATCTATACCTATAGTGATTAGTAAATAGTAATTGCAGATGAGAACAATTTGCTTGAAACAGAGTTAAAGATTAAGTTGAGAAAACTAATCAGTATTACAGAACAAGTTATTTAAGTTGGATCAAAGCAAGGAAATAAAACATCGCTTTATACTCTTTTTTGAACTTAGCTACACTTTTAACAGAATTGTTAAACATTAGAAAAACTGAACTAATAAAAGAAGTAATAGAGATATAATCTATTATCATATGGTATACATTTAAGTACATTTAATAAGTTCAAGATGTTCAATATTTATTTGTGAAGGCTTGAGATTTTACTATATATTTACATTATTTTATTATGTAAATATCCCCAAAAGTAAGATATCAATATAATCATTCTTTGGAAAGAAAACCTACAAGTATCTTAATTAGCAAGTTCCTAAATAACTACCATTTTTGTACAATAAATACTAATTAACATGGTAATTTTGGCAATTAATTGATATCCAATCAACTTACTATAGTTATTTTGTTAAACACCAGTTAAATGTTCTAATTCTTCGCAAGTTTAATGTATCAATTAGGACAATAAAACTATGTTAATGTTTTCTTGTTGAGATAATTATATGGCAACTAAATTAACTTACTCTTAGTCATTTAAGTTTATTATAATATCATGTATTTAGTGTACAATAAATGTGTAATCTAATTTAAATACTGAGAAAATGCTAAGGCTTATGCAGTTTGAGACTACTTAAAGATAGTACCATAAACCTTTCCTTGGAAGAATGATATATAAATTCTTTTTGGAGGTCTTATTTTGTCCCGGCCTGCAGGATGGTCAGCTGGGGGCTTCAAGGGGAGAGCAGCGACCTGAGGGAGGGAAGGGTTAGGAGGGAGAAGGACACCACGGAGGGAGACACGCACACACTTGCTTGGTCAAGGCATGTCTTAAATTTATTTCAGGTACAGCAGAGCTTATATATTGTGAACAAGGAGGAAGGAGCAAGTTAACAGCGTTCAGCCAATGAGCAATTACATAACCTTATTTGGCGTGCTAGGGGCCGTCATGCGCAATGAACCAGGAAAGGCAAAGCCACTCCCCCAAAGAGGAAGTGCACTGATGTCACAGTGTTCTCGGGCGGGGTGTCAGGGCGCCAACATTATTTATTTTTAATATTTAATTTGTAGTTATGACAATGTTTACACGTATACATATATATACAATCAATAACTTTAATAGTATCTGGCCTTTGAAATATTTAGGGTTGTTTTTCTATACCTAAATCAGAAGATTAAAAATAGTTATTCTAATCAATGTCAGTAATTTTAGAAAATCTTCACTTATTATGTAGAGAATTTCAACTTATTCATGACAATCTTAGTTATCAGAAATTATCAAAAGTTAATCAGACTAAACTACCAATCATTCTTGGATTGTTAACTGAAAAACAATAAAATTAAAAACTATTAAGGAATAAAATGCAAATATAGACATACTAGAACTGTGATTTTTCTTTTACTACCTAAATACTTATAACTCAAATTAAAAATAAGCAATAAAGTATGTTTTCCCTCTAGTTAGTCATATAGATGTTTGCCTCTTATAAACTCTTTAGGAAAAAAATTGATTTATTATACAAAGTGGTCATATGAATCATCCATTTTTTTCTAAAGATAGTAAAACTTTATGTTGGTGCTTACTTGGATAATGTAAGTTTTTGGCTTCTACTCTGCTCAGTCTTTACTCTCCAATTAGGTCTATATAAAATTCTCCTCCAGGGAGTGTGACATGAATAGGGAGGAGCGGGTGTCATGAGGAAGACTAAACATACTGTCTTACAAATGGATTTTTTTTTTCAGTTTTAGTTTTTGGTGAGTAGCTGTGTAAATCATATTTCATCAATTCAAATAAATATATTTCCTGTTTATAAGAAACTGTATTTATTAGGGTAGCATACAGTTGGAGAAGATACTACCTATTCATGCCTGTAATGATAGAATTATTAGGTGCTGAACAAGGAAAGAGGAGGGCACTTTAATAACAAGAGGACAAAAGTAACAGGAAAATTCATTTCAAGAGTGGTAGTGCTTTAACTGAATTTTCAATAGCAGCTGAAGAAGAGAAGGCAAGATACAGGCTTCAAAATAAGCAGAATGATGTGTGTGTGTTATATCCTTACTATGTACTAAAACTCAAATGTACAAAAATGAATACAACATAATCAGCCTCATCAGCTTATTTCATTAGTACAACCACAACCCTGAAAATATTAAGGAACTGCCGCTGACGAGCATGTAATAGCTGTAGTTAATCAATTTTCAAGATATTGTCATACTTGAATCTTTTGTATTTGTCAAAATTTACTGCCGCCTCTTTTCCTTGAAATGCTATGTTCGGTTTCATTCCATCCCTACATTTATTACACCTGGCTCTCAAATTTCATTGTGAATTCATTTACTTTGTTTTATATTTAAATGTAGGTATTGTTCTATATTCACTACAATTTGCTTTGCTCTTTGTTACCTTTCCCTTTTCACTTCCAACATTAACTCAGGACGATATCACTAACTTCATTTGCTCAAACTTGCATTTACTAACCAAATTTTTCTTATCATTTTCTGGTTCAAAAGTATGCAGACTCTCTCTCTCTCTCTGATTTTCCATTGAAATGTAACAACAGAATTTGAATACAACATACTAATAAATCTTCTTCCAAATAGTTTGTTTATCCTAAAATCACTGTTTATGAATCATAGCTCTATTTCTTGAGTGAGTCACTCAAACCAGAAATCTGAAAGTAATAATTGACTTCTCTATTTCCACCACCATCTCATGTCAATGAAGAAAATTCTGTTAAAATGATCATCTTAAAATTCATATTTTTTATCTTTTCTGTTTCTATCTTACTACCTTAGGTAAATTCTTTTCATTATACTTTCTGACTATTGTAATGGACTCTAATTAGTTTTCTAAGGTCTGTTTTCACCCAGAGTCTAATCCAGTCCTCACAGTATAACCAGAGTGAAGTATGATCTTTGTAGTTTGAAATGTCAATGCCCAATTTATTAGCTGACTGATTCTGAATAAATTAGCCAGACTATTTAAGATTTAGATTTCTCCTATACAAATGTGAGAAAGTAATAGAATTATTATAACTATTTATTAAGAGTAAATACAATACAATTTATATATGTGTATTGCATGTGCAGATAGTTAGACAGGCAGAAAGACATAGACCAATAGGTAGAATCAGCCACTACAGAATGTGGTAAAATTAAATTGTAAACCATCTAAATATGGCTCATGCTATAATGTGCAATAGATCAAGAGAGGAGAAAGGCAAGGAAATAGGAGCTATAACAAAATGTGAAGACTGCACCAAATGAATATCTCCTTATTAGGAGACAAAGGAGCACACCTAGGGCAAATTCATTGGCAGGTTAGATAAGATTTCCAACACAAGGAGAACCTTTTTTTTTTTTTTTTTCTGATTAGACAACAGTGTAATAGATCCCAAGTACTAAAGAGAAATGGTGAAATTTTGTGTCAGAGCTATGAGCAAAGATATTCTTATCATAGACATGAAAGTGAATGTTGTTTTGAATGTTTTCATTACAGAGTCAGGATGAGGGAGTGTCCAAAGCCTGGCTCCAGTTGATAGTGCAATGGAATACAAATACAGAAGTTCAATAAGTTACAATTTATTTTTTGGTTTTCACATCTATGAGTCCTGTCATTATACTTTCCAACTTTAAAATTTTAGTGTCTTCTTATTCTCCAAAGGACAATGTTTCAAGTCCTGAGCATGTCATGGAAAGAGCTCCATTATTTCACTTATAAACTGACTTCCAGCTTTACCTCTCATTCCATCTACTTCTGTGTGATTTCTCCAACAGCACTTATAGAAAAGTCTGGTATTGTAGAGAAGCTCTATCTCTGTCTATCCATATTGTAGTATCTATATAGTAGATTCTAGTATGTATAGCTATTGATCCACTGAGCACTTGTGGTTACTACAGCTGAGGAACTGAATCTTTAATTGTATTTAAATTTAAATAGCCACAAGGGGCTAGTAGTTATCATATTGAACAATGCAGATCTAGATTTATTTAAAACAACATTAGATCTAGAACAGCACATATGTATTTAGCAGAGGATTACAAATGGCAAATGTAATGGAATTCTGAGGATTTGTGCTTTTGCATAGTGTTTTTTCATAGATTTTGTTTATTTGGCATGTCTCAGAAAGCAGAGAGGTAAATTACATACAGATAAATTATAACCTTTCCCCATGTGATTACTTAAGTTGAACAATTTATATTCCAATATTCTGAAATATTGCAATATTCAGAGGCATTCTAAAATACCTCACAGACACTCCTAACACACATTCTCTAGAATGCCATTCTACCCTTGGCTGCTATTGAACACATAATTATTGATCAAAACACAGCTTGTCACTTTTAAAATGCAGGTATCCCTGACACATTATTTGAGAGATGAGATACTATTTGGAATCCGTCACTACCCTAGGGCTTAAAGCAAGTCATTCTGACTATCATCACTTTAGATTCCTTTCCTACTTGCATTATGTAGTTTCCTCCAATGCTATCAAGCAGATTTTATTTTCTGTTTTTTAATTTACTCCAGAAACACTTAGTGCCAAATACTAAGGATACATGATCACATCCAAAAATCTCTTTGGTTATTAGACCTTGGTAGTGAATCTGGTGTGTGTGGAATGTTCATTTGCCAAGGTTGAAATTACAGATTTGAAACTCACAGTAAATTTTAACAAGCTACCTCAATTTTAATAAAAGCAAAACCATATCTACTGACAAAGAGTACATAGAGAAGGGAAGTTATATACCTTAACCAAGGAAATCAAAATGTAAGTATAAACTTAGCTCCTATAGGTGGATAGTTGATAAGTTGCTGATCACAATTGTTACATAAGAGATATTAATGTTCCTGAAGGGTTCCAGATTTTCTTGATGACTTAGCATTTTTAGGCAATATCCATGACATTCCAGATGTTACAAACTCTGATCTCAAAAGGACCATATCTAATGTATGCAATAGCTATCTCAGTGAATGAAATAATGAATGTCCACAATATGTAATGTCCATTAAAGCAGTTTTCACACAATTTATTAACCTTTTTATCTGACATTGCAGTGTATTCAGAAAATTTGAAACATTATAATGTTTTAATTCTGAAATGTCTTATGTTATATAATGTTGTATAGTAAAGGGTATGCAGTTTATTTCACTTCAATAATTTCTGATGAGCTTCATTTATTTTGTAAGCGTGGTTTGTTCTTATTTGAGAAGGGCTTTCATTAACAGAGGACAATCTATTACTTGAATTTATCTCTCCTTTTGCCAGTGAAACCTTTACTCTTTTATCTTCATCTTTTAAATCTGACACTTTGGATTTAATTTTTCTCAGTTTTGCCATTCCTATTCTTTTAGCTACATGGGAGCTTGACTATCTTTCCACTGTGTATTGATTTTTCGCCTTATTTAAATATTATAAAAATTACTATTGATTGTCTCAAGAGTGATTTTGAGTTACTCCTCCCCCACAGCCTCTTTCATATTAGTATCTTCATGCTAATGGTGTGAGGGTGACTTTGACTGGAAAAGAGCTAAATTAAACTGAGGTCATACTCATTGCATGTCCTTGGAATTCTTTTCTTTTAGCTGCAGTGCTCCTTTTTTTTTTCCCCTCTTGCTCTTCTTGCAGTTTTGTACAACAACTTGTTCAGATATGCAACTACAGTACTGAGTCCAGCTTTGTATCCATGGCAGCAATTTCTGCCCTAGTTTTATCTGACTTTTTATTTAATTCTTCTGAAAGGGCATTCATCCCTTTGTGGAAGAAGTTAATGAGGCACTGGTACCAGAGCCCTGGTACCTATGTGCCAAAAACAGCATCTTGCAAAGCTGCAAGACACATGACCTTGGGGAGTTAAGTCTTGTTGGTAAATTTTGCATTTTAAATTTCTTCAAGCATTGTGCTTTAATATTAAACTTATATAGTTATCAAAAATAGAAGTGAATAGATTTTCATCAAAAAAAAAGTTTACTATTATAAAAAAACTCTTTTCCCTATTTTTACCAATATTTTTTGAGTTTCACCCTGTTTTGGGGAAATATAAGATTTGTGACTTCCCCTGGATGAACTACAACAATGATAATGTGATAGCTGCACTCAGGAAAACTTATTTTGCTACTCAATTATTTACAAATGAGTTTTATAGTCCATAATATATTTATCTCTAGTCAAGATAATTTTTAAATAAACTCTAAATAAAGTCAATAATTGAGAATATTGTGGTACAAAATCACAGCTCCTGTAGCAAAGTTATTAAATTTTTACCAAATGATATGTGGTTAAAAAAAAAAAAGGACCAGTCCTGAGTAATGGCTTTGCCACTGTCCATCACTTTCTTTGCTAAATCAGTCAGCTGAACTATATATGATGATAGCCAAAGAAGAGATAGCCATTTATATTCAGTTATACCTTTCATTTATAGTTTTTGCAAATTATTATAAAGCCAATCTATGTAAGGTATCTTGCGTTTTTTTTATTAGAAATTCCAGTCATTATATTTAAAAATTTATTTTAAATTACTGTGTTAATGCAGAAATTTGTCAATCACCAAAATTATTTAACAGGAAAAATTAAAAAAAAAATCATGTACTTTAGATGAACATAAATTTCAATTTTTCACACAAAAATAAAAAACAGTGAGCTCAAATTTCATTGCCTTTGTTTTGCCTGTATTATTTTATAAGCATTTTTTACTATATTTTGGCAAATCCCATTATATTGAACATGCACTGGTATTATCATTCTAATGTTTATTTTTAAACAATGTATAATGGCACAACTTTAAATATATAAAGGCCATTCAATTATATTTTCTTATTAGTGTTCAGTATCTTTTATATTTGGAATTTTGAAAAATTCAGTCTCGTTGCCATAGCAGTATAATTATATAGGGTCTTAATTTTCTTAAAATGTCTGCTTCAAAATTAAAAACATGTGTATAAGATATGCATTTCTATTTTAAAAGCAATTTTCAGTTAGAATGCATAATACTATGCATAATAATGTTTGTTCTTCATTTAAGCAATAAAAACATTGAAGTTCTGTTTTGTTGAATAGTAACCAAGGGCAATATGAGATAAGAAAATGTCACTAAATTAATCTAGAGTGAAAAACTTAGATTTTAATGAAAATTGAAATATTTTGTTCCACTTGAATGGTATTTTAAGAAGCACAACCTCATCTTTTTGATCAGATACCATGGAGGAGGCAGGGCTTGTGAGCTTAATGATGTGATTTATCTCAAATTTAATAGGTGGATGGTATCCTAGACAGAATAAATTTAAAGAGTATTTTTATACTAATTATGCATTGATGCATTAATGATAACTAGCAACCAGAAAAGGAGAAAAAAATAGTGATAAGAAGAGAAAAGCATATACTCAGGCAGAAAAAGTATAAAGGATTAGGTTTCAAGGGAAGGAAATTGTCATGTTAGAAAACTCTGGACACAATAGTTAAAAATTACAGCTTTCAAGGTAAGTCATTAAAAAACTATAATTGTTGCATAAAATAGTGTCTTGTAGAATAGATGTGCTATAACACAAATGGTTCTGAATGTTATATGCTCCTATTTATACTGTCAGATGTTAAACCTAGTGTAACTTTGTAAACATACTTCATGTAAGTTTTTTACTCATTAAATTAATTTTCAACTGAAAGTGCTTGTCTTTAGTTATTGTTTTTCAATCATAAATAAATAACTAGTTTCACTTGTCTTCTCAGGTTTATCAAAGCCTTTATAAGGAACCATCACTCAAAACCACTAACCCACATAAATTGGAAACTCTGAAACATAACCATCATGCAGGAGAACCTCTTCAGGAATTCCAGAGTGTTCTCAGTTTTCTATTAACACCATTTCATTTTTAATTGTCTCATTTCTGCATGTCAGCATACTCATTTATGTACATATTAGGTTTTTTCTTCAATAAGATAAGTAAATACTATTGGGTATTCTAATTGTAACACTTGTTTTTAAAATAGCTATTCCTTTAAAATCAACAGACATTCAAAACACCATATTCATTCACTCTAATTTTCTTGAGAAGAATCGAGAATATGAAAAATGCTGTTAGAAAAGTAACATATTTCTTTTTCATGTAATTACACCTTACTAGACACACACCTACCAAATTTTTTCATAGACTAGAAATGACAATTTATATTCAATGCAGTTATATCCCTCTTCATTTTGTTAAAATAATTTATACCAGGCATTAACTTCCTAATCACTCCCTAATATTCTCTATGCCTAATTACCCTGAATATTCTCAATGCACGCTTATACAATTTCTAACATCTAGCTAATTTTATCTACTTTCATTAAACATCATCGGACACTGACATACTGTTCTTCTGAGTGCTGTGTCTTCATCCTCACTGTTTATTTATCTTACGTGAACAGATGTAGGCTGTATTTCTATAACATTAAAATACATTTTCCTAACTTTCCTAGTCCAATATTTCCTGCCTTCTACAAATAACTTTGATAAAATCAGATCATGCATTATTATGGACAATTCATGAGGCTATCCAAATAAAATAAATTAGGAACAATTAGGAAATTTCAAAGTTAGGAAATAGGATGTTTTAGAATTCAAATTCCGACAGTGAGTTAACTGAACAATGTAAGGAGTGGTTAACATAATACAAGATAAAATACCAGAAAAATAATAGGAAATAATCTATCTGAAGAACTATAATCATATATTTCTTAAGGCTAGACCACTGCATCTTTATTCTGATTACAATATAGGACTTTGTTGATTTTACAGTGCTTTAATAATTCTCATTTCTTTGTTTCACAAAAATATCTGTTTCAGCAAATCTTACATAATGATCAAAACATTTTTTTCAAAATAATTACCCTTCATATTCATTATAAGTGTATTCTCATCACTCTCATTTTGTTCTTTATTTTTTTCATGATTTGATTTATTTTGTGACTTATTTGCTCTTTGGGTTTTCTCTATATGTTTTCCAAATTGTCAGTATGTTCTTTATAGAGAACAAGAGAACTGTGCCCCAGTTGTGGTTTAATTCTGTTTTATGATTTAAGTTCATGCTTCTGGTTGTATATTCAAGTGCTGAATTTTTTATCACTTTATGATAAAACTTGCCTTTTATCCATAGTTCTTCTATGGCAATAATTCTGACATTGTTTTAGATCTGAATGCTCAGTGCCTTTTTTTTTTTTGGCCTTGCTATATGCATGCATCTTAAATAACAATGTGCATAATTACATAATTTAATTATATACATATTGAATGTTCAGCTAAAATAAAGAATTGCAAAATTCCCCCAACACAAAAGAGGGGGCTGCTTAAAGTTCCAATTTAAAATATTTGCTTCTTCCTTTACTAATGCATGTGCTAAAGCTGACTTAAGTACCCCTTTGCCCATTCTTTTAATCTCTCCAGATCTTATTGAATCTTAAATCTTCAAGCATAGTATTTGCTTTTCCTCTCAATTTTGAATCATCTGCTTCTCAGCACTCTATCCAGATTGTTAATAAATATGTTAAATAGCTATGGGCCTGAAACTAATCCTAGAGGGCCTTACTAGATGCTATTTTTTGAAAACCCAATATGGTTCTATTAATAATAATACCTATGCATTTTAATATGGTTCTGCTTTTGATATCCACCATAATATGTTGTACTGGAATAAATTTTAATAAAATATGTTTGATACTAGAATCCACAAGTCCTCTATTGTGAAGTATTATTAAGTTGAAATCCAAAGAATAGTATTCTTTTAACCCATAACAAGTATAACATGTGCACATAATTCTAATCCATTTTAAGCAAGTTTAATGAATGAAAACATTAAGCCAATACAGGATCACCCAGAGGAAACCTTTGGGCTGTACACAGTTAATTACATAATTTTCTGAACCTTCCTTAGGGTAACACAGTAAACAAAGCAGACTCTGAGAATTTGAATTAATTATCTTGAGATTTCCTCTTTGGAAACCTGTAATTGTTGAAATCATATAGGAAGTGACTTCTTTCTTTAAAACCCATAGGGAGTAATAAAAGCAGTGCCAGAAAAGACATTTTCAGCATAGACAGTCTCCTTGAAATTAAGCCTGCGTGTAGCTGAGATGTTGGCAGTCTTGGAGACCTTAATTGTCAGAAGCAGTTCAGCACATTCATGGACCTGGCCTCACTGGAATTAAAGTCAACTGTAGTTGCAATAATCTGTATACAAAAATCTTATAAAGAACATTATAGCTAACATAAACTTACTTTATATTTGTTTAATTAACCTTTTACTTTTGATATGAGGGCAAATAAATTACTGTTCCTTAATTTTGCCTTACTGAGGAGAAGAAGCAAAGATAAATAACCAGTAAAAACAAAAAATCTAAGATTTTCATGTAGGATTTTAATTTTATTTGTGTTTGCAATTATGCTCATACTAAATGCTAAGGACTGCATATATATCAAACCAAAATACGTAGTTAAGAGGTGCCAGATGGCTTCCTTATCTTTTTGTTCTAATATTTACATATTGTCATCATCTAACCCCCAAATGGAGAAAAACAAAAATACAGTCAGCCAAACAGAAAGTACACCAGTACTTTCATAATTCATATTTAGTTTTAGAGAGGTACATATGGAGCATCTGGCGACAAAGTCACCTTTCCCCCCACCAAAAAAGAGCATAAATGACAATAAGTACATAATTTGGACATCAAGTTGTAAAATCAAACACAATGGATGAGATTATATATGTAAAGCAGAAACACACAAAAAATCTTCCCTGGACAGGAAGAGAGAACACCAAGGGC
Organism: Galemys pyrenaicus; assembly: GCA_019455555.1. Classification (NCBI taxonomy): domain Eukaryota; kingdom Metazoa; phylum Chordata; class Mammalia; order Eulipotyphla; family Talpidae; genus Galemys; species Galemys pyrenaicus. The sequence goes on along the minus strand of JAGFMF010011574.1, from coordinate 1,009,929 downwards.
TGACTACAACCTGAAGAACAAATATGAAAATATGTATTTTATCAAACAGCAATCATTGCTTCATGTTAGAAAGTTCATATAAAAACTTGACTCTTCTAAGATGAAGTATTTTGCATTTTGGTAGAAAAGGCAAAGATTTAATGTACTCAGAACATGTTCTATGGAAGACATGAGATTTACGTTGGGCCTTGAAAGTTATTTATATTTTTATATTACCACTATAAGAAATATTAGATATGAACTGTGTTGTGTATAACCTAATATGAAGAGGCACTACCATTATCATTTACCATTATAAATGACATCCTTTCATGTTTTTATTATGGTTGGTTGTTGTGTACTTAATTAGGATTCTGAATAAATGCTGGGTCTAAATTGCTGATGATATAATTCAATAAACTAACACATTACCCAAAGAAATACAGTTGGACTTTGTTATGTTAATATCTTCTTGAAAGCATTCTATTAAAACAACCAAATTTTTTGGAGGGGGTAAGAGTGTGGCAGACACTTAAATATTAAACTCATTTTAGTAGAAAAATAAAGTAGTTTAAAGTGCCTCCTATGCAGGAAACCCATATTAACTACTTTTTGTAACTACATAGATAAATGTTGTGTCCTAGCAATTTTGGCTTATACTAGAATTGATTGTTAATAATTAAATGCATTTATTATTAATTCATTTAAAATAGTTAAGAAAAGTTACTAGTAGCAGTATTAATTTTAAAAATCTCATTTACTCAGAATTTTCATCTGTTCATTTTTAACATATCTGTACTTATTTTTTAAAAGTGAATACACTACCAAAAATATGCATATATATATATATATACATGGATGTATATATGCATGTATTGTTTTGTTAAATATTATTGTTAGCATTCTAAAAAGGTTTTTAGCTTTACTCTTAACTACTTTACTAAGGTAACTCACATAATAGAGTGAATTATTTTCAGACTTGTAGAAAACAAACTTGAAGAAAAGTAATCCTGAGCCTTAGGATGGCACTGCACTCAACTGGGAAGAGAGGATGCAGGCAAAAAGGACTTGAATAAAAAGGGTGCTTTCTTAGATTTCACATGAAATATTTAAATGCCCACATTGTTGTGAGAGGAGCTGAGAAAATAACCTTCACTGACAAAACTTCTGAATTATTCTGCATCTGGAACTGTGGGGGGGTAGCCAGATTATAAAATCAACAACTCAGAATCATAAATTCAGAAAGACATTTCTGGCATGTGTATGAAAGATCAAAACTGAAGCAGAATATTTTCCTAGCTTGAGTAATAAATTCAAGAAGGAAATTCACATTGCATCAATAGGGGGTGGTGGTGGTTTATATTAACAAATGAGATACAGCATATATTTTTTTTTGAAAGATTTATTTATGAATACAAGCACTGGAGTACACGCCAGAGGTGTGGGGGGGGTAAGATGATTCACCACAGAGAGCGGGGTGCAGAACAGGCAGGTCCACTGAAGTACACTGCTGAGGGGAGCAGTGGGCAAAGCAGGAGAGGTCTGCTGTGCCATGTGGGTCCCCTCCCTGGCCAGCAGCAGGGATTGAACTCCTGCTGCAGTGGCTGCGGTTTGCTTCATAGTGTGTTGCTTAACCCACTGCGCCACCATGGAGGCCCCTAGTATCTAAAAAAAGATGTCTTTAATATATTTATAACAATTATGAATATCACCTCCAATCACAGAATAGTGACTAATGATTCAGAAAGATTTTTAAATTTCTATATTTTATCATAAGCATATTTTAGAAACAGCCCTTCTACAAATTGCAGAGTGAAGAAACAGGGAATGCAAAAGTTACAACACATAGTATTTATATGCACAGAACTAATAATTATGTTGGCAATAAAATTGTTTATAATTGTTTATAAAGATGCATTATTAGATACATAAAGGGATTCATCATTCAAAGGAGTAGAAAAATTTAGTTTTGATGAATATTTTAAGGTATAAAATTTAGAAACTTTCCAAAAATGATTCAGATTTAAATATGCAGATATGAATGTAAAATATGCATGCTATTTAAATATTCGAATGTCACCAGTAAATTCAATACTTGAATGTTTTGTATCATTAAAATAAAAGGCAATAGATTAACAGATGGCAATTTATTGAAATGTTGTGAGATATTGAATGCAGTAATTTAATAACAGATACAAAGTTATAAAAAATAAATGGTTATAAACAAATGTGTTCTTTATAAAATTTGTTCATTTTTGAGAGTAATCATTTTGTGTAGGACAGGATAGCCAAGGATATTTTCATAGTGTTATAATTAACTGAGTTGTTTATGACTTTAATGTATATAGTATGATTTTGGATTGTTTTTTGCAAAGAAATACCATAACACAAGTACATATATGGATCCTTTATTTATAGGTGATGACTAAACTTTTTATTATGGAATTTTCAATATGGAATGAAAGATAAAGTTAAGTATACATACAGGCAGATTGTTGAGGAATGCAAATATCCATAAAACATAGTGACTTAAAGTTATTCATTGGATTTATTACTGGTAGTCCTCAAGTGTGTGAAGATTTGCAGTGTGGAAATGTGCTCAGATGTCTGTTAGTTGCCAAAATAATTCTTTGTACAACTAAGCCTAAAAAAAGTATAATTAATTGCAAGTTAAGCCATACATACATAGAGTAAGGGGAAAACCCAATAACCATGGTGTTAGTGTTTTTGTGGCAAAGCCCAGTATTTTAGTAGATACATTGAATACAAGTTCCAGTTGAACTCTATAGGGCTTAATCAGCAACAAAACTTATTAACACTGTAAGTTCAAGTACAGCAAGATACAGGAAGTATTTTCCTGTGCTTTTCTTAAGGAACTGAGGAATATTTTATAGGAGCAAATTTACCTAATTCCCACTAGGTAACATGCTTATTGCTGATCTATTAATTAGAAGTAAAATGAAATTATTTTAACACCAATAAAAGCCACCCCTATTGGGTGGGGGTAGAGAGTTCTCTCATGTCACTTACTGGCATGAGGGAGAGGTAGATATTGAAAGAGGTAGACATCTAAATAACTCTAGGGTTATTATAAGAAGGAATAATATTTCACTCTTATTCTATGGGTTTTCTTCTATAATCATAACCATAATCTGCTTACTAAATGAACACATTAGCAAGTAAATCAAGCAAATAATTTATGTGGTCTTTAATAATCTTTATGTGCCATTTTGATCTTTAAATAAAATGGCATCAAAATTCATTACCAAGACCAGAGTCTTTAGTCTTACCACTCAAATGTATCAAGAAATATTCAAGTTATAAACTTGAACCAATAAGTTAGCGATATTATCGTAATTGAGCCTCGATATCTGTTGACATTTTTTCATTAGAAGAATGTGACTAAGTATAATAATAGTGTCTTTTGGTTCCCATATGAGATATGTTATGTATTATGAAATCATTAGTTATATCAAGTTTTCTAATTCAGAGATTTCTGTACTGAGTGTCAAGAGAACCTATTGCAGCTTAAAAATCACAACAGCCCGGTATTAAACAGCCCAACCTGGCACCACCACCCTCTCTGCTAACTCTGACTCACACCAGATTTAAGTGTAAAGAAACAAGTTGGAAACAAATCAGAAGCATTTCTTTAGGCAAGAGGATTTAGAATCTAAACTTACAAAATGGGAACAGGGAAATATGGGAAGGCAGAGAATGTAAAAAGATCGATTTGCAAAAGCAGTTTTTCACATGAACACACACGTGCGCCTGCACTGTTTTCTTTATTTACTCTCACACTAGCCCAGCTATTTCAAAGTTTAAGTACTGCTTTTCTCTTGAGAAACCAAATCTAGTTAAAATGCAATATAAAATTACATTTTATGGGAGAATTGCATAGCCATATGATGAGTCTGTAGGACTATCAAATTCTGTCGGTACCCTAATAACTCTGGGTCATATAGGTGAGGGAATTATATTGCTGTGGTCAAAATTGGTTGAAATAGTAGATGCTTTTTGATCATTTAAATAAATTATAAAAATTAAAATAGGTTGAAGATGGGATAAGTAGATTCTTTTTTTTTTTAATGCATACAAGAGCTGGGGTACAGACCAGAGTCCAGGGAGGTGAGAGGATTCATTAGAGACAGAGTGGGGAGCAGAACAGGCAGACTGACTGAAACACACTGCTGAGGGGAGCAGCGGGTGAAGCAGGAGAGGTCTGCTACAACATGTGGGTCCTGCCCCTGGCTGGAGGCAGGGATCGAACTTGTGCTGCAGAGGCTGTAGTTTGCTTCATAGTGTGTTGCTTAACCCACTGCACCACCAGGGAGGCTCAATAAGTTGATTCTTAGAGTAAGGACATACAATATTTTAGATTTGACTGTATGAAAACACACAAAATCAGTAAGTTACCACAGTTTTTTTTCTTACAGTGTGTCATCAGGCATGTGCAGTTTTTATTGTTGAAGTAGCCAACACAAAATAAAAGCCAAAAGAGTCTTTTATAAGTAGGGATGTATTTACATCAGACTATGACAATATGCCATACTGGAACTGTTCTAGTTTAAATTACCTCTGCAAATTACTGTGTTGCTAGATACTTGGTGTTGATTAAACTTCATGTGAAAAGTTACCTTTGACCAATTGACTGTGGTTTTGGATGCAGAAAACCACAAAAATCTTTCTGAGACAGAAAACTTTAATTTAAATTATTTTTACCCCTTGTGATGACTTTTATTAGTTGGACATATTCCTATTGAAGAAATCATCTTCAAAGAGAGGTAAACCCAATAATTTTTAATACAGAGGCAAAAATGTAATATTGTTGTGATAAAAATTCACATGACTTAGCTTTATATCTTCAAATTTAGTTCTTAAAGGTATTTCATACTTTTATAGTCCTCCCCATTTTCTCTGACAGTTAAAATCCCTCTTTCCTTAAAGACTGCTATCTAGTTATAACTGTTATGGTTATTAACAATTTAATATAAATATCTCTTTGTGAATGATAGTCTCTCCAATAATTATTTTAGATTCATTTCAAATATTTCCTTTTCTTGAAGAACTTCAGATAGAGTATTCCTTTCTCTCTGAGAAATCACAGCTGTTAATGTTCATTTCCACTGCAACATCACAGTATTTTCAATTATTAGATAACATGTCACAGAATAAAAATTGAAATTTAAGTAAGTAAATTTCTTCTATGGCACAGGAGATGCTAAATATTGATTAAACAAAATTATTATAATCAGAGCAGATGTATTTCATGAAAGGTTGAACACTAGTGAATAATGTTGTATAATTTTTATTACAGTAACACAAGTCTCCCATGTCATTTTAATTGTTGTTCCAGACTTTAAAGCAGCAATTGCAACTATATACTAGTCATTCTCTATTTACCTGTGAATGTTAACATATAGCTTACCTTTCCTACTATTGTTCTTGAATTGTTCTTGAAATTACCCTTTAAATTATTTAGCAATTATCTCTATTAGGAGCATACGTAAAGGGTTTTTTAGTTTGTTCCATCTTAGGTATATTTAGAGGACTTAGGCAGAGTCAATTTTCAAACACTGTTTAAAGGAAAATTTTCACAAAAGCTTGTCTGAAATTTGCAAAATAACAACTGACAGAGAGCATGATATAACTATTATGATCATTTTTGTGTACTTTATGCTGCCTATGAAAATTGTGTCCAAAATTACAACTCTGTCAAGCATTATTTTGGGAAAAAATAGTTATTAGGATTTGAGACTGCTTAAACAGGGTGTTTGAATATATACACGAAGTTGGAATAGAATAGTAACCATCTATAGCAGGATAAATCCAATCTTTTTTTTTTTAGGCTTTGAATAATTTTAACAAATATTTGTGAGAGGAAATGTCAGAATTTAAGGTATTTTACTGTGGTCAGCTGTGAGTGTTCATTGAAATGATTATAGACTTTGTTAAATTTGGACTCACCATTATAATAGACAGACAATTTAATGTCTTTTTAGAAACTTTTATGTTTTATCCAGATTTGCATATTGCTTCAGTCATTTAAATCAACTTCACTAAAAACTGAATTACTGTTGTGGTATGGGAAGGTTTTAAAATGAGTCAATTAAGTCTTCATTATGAGGATAGGACTGCATTGCAACATGAATTGAACTACCTTGAAGATGATTTCTCTATAAGAAATTCACTAAAATAACCACTTACATTAGCAGAAAGCACTGATTGTTAAATCAATTACTTATGTGAAAAGAAACTGGATTATTTTTGAAAGTCATCGATATTCAAGTTACTGATCTAGTAGATAAGTAATTAGATAAGTAAATATTTATTTAGCAATACCTATCACTGGGATAGTGGTTTTGTAGGGTCCACATAATTATTATAGTACAGGGTATAAAAGTTGAATATTCAAACTCAAATCTAAAATGTCATATGGATTTCTGATTCAGTAATTATTATTTTTAAAAGATTTATTTATTTATGCATACAAGACCTGGGGTACAGACCAGAGTCCAGGGCAGTGAGAGGATTCACCAGACAGGGTGGGCTGCAGAACAGGCAGACTGACTGAAACACACTGCTGAGGGGAGCAGCGGGCAAGGCAGGAGAGGTCTGCTAAGCCATGTGGGTCCCCTCCCTGGCCAGCAGCAGGGATCAAACTCATGCTGCAGTGCCTGAGTTTTGCTTCATAGTGGGTTGCTTAACCCACTGCACCACCAGGGAGGCCCAATGATTCAATATAATTATTTAATGAGTAAAATAGCATAGGAAAAACAGACTGAAAAAAATGTCCTTATTTTAATCATCAGTTTAGTGAATAATACACAAATCTGTGTGATCATCACAGTGTTTTAATATTTTTATTTTAAAAGTATAAAAACTCTTTATAATAAAACTCTCTCAAACTAACTCCTCCTTCTGACCTTCAGTTTCTATATATTTTACCCAGTTAGCAAAAATAGGAACTTAGAGTCATTTTTAACTCATTTTGCTTCTCTCTTTCATATGTTCATTTATTTTTTTTATAACTCCATGGTTTCAAAGAAATTTATAAAAACAATATATCATAGAACATGTTAACTGAATGGAAAGAGGAGAGACAAACAGCCTGTAAATATCACCAGTGCACTAAGATGATTCATTTACAAGAGAAATCTAGCCAATTATATAGCAAACATGCTGTCAGGGTGCCTGATCTACCTGGTTATCCAGATGGGTTCCAGGAAGCAGCACATTTTAGCAGGCAGTTTCAGAGCAGGGGGTACTGAGACAAAAACCAGAACAAGGACAAGGATAGTAAGCATCAAAAGAAATAAGGCAGCAGTGATCAGAACCTAGATTTGGGGTAGAGAATCTAGGTTAGGAGTTCAGATTCTATATAATACAGCTTATTGACACTACTCTTTCAGTACTGAATATTCAGAGGTACTCAGTATTGATGCTTATACTTTATCCAAAATCTGATGTAATGTCAGATTACTCACCTATGCATTTTAAAGATGTTTGTCTCCAAGGATGAGATCCAAGTTGTTTCTTCTTGCGTTGAAGAAGTATTCAGGGTCTTTTCTTCCTCCATATCTTTTATTAAGAACTCTTATTTCCACTCCTACGGCAACTGTCTTAATATTTCTGTTTTCCCAAGACTATGTTGATAAAATTTTGATTGACTACTTTTATTCTATTTCTTCTTTTATCCAAACCAGGTGATGCTGCTTCATTAATCTACCTGAATACAATCAAACTCAGTCATTTCAGTGACTCAGATTTGTGTACCAACTTAGGTGCAATTTCTTTCTTTTTGATACTCAATATTCTTCACAAAAGAAACTCAGTTTACAGCTCGTGTCTCATTGCTCCCACATCACAGCCTACTTATCCTCTTATATGCAAATATGTCTTACTTATCTTGAAGAATTAGTATTCAATATCCTTTTAAACATAGATTTTACAAATATTTCTTGTTTGTTCTTGCAGTTGAAAATATAATCATAAACAACTTTTTAAATTGCCGTCCCATAAAATTTTAATCCACACATAAATGACCACTTACCAAACCATCTTCTCCACATGTCATTCCCTTAAAACCATATTCCAGTAAAACTGTGATATTTTTGAATAGTGGTGTTGGGGTGGAGATTGTGAATTACATGCATTCTCTCTGACATTTGAGGTAGAAAATTATGAGCCTCTGGAGGTGAGGGACAAATTCATCTATATGACTCCTTCACACAGACTGATGAAGTTATTTTGATAATGCAGTGGCCACCAAAAAACTATTGATTGGTTCTGTTATGTGTGCTGCTTTGGAAATAAACATACATTTCCTAAGTATATCCGTAAATTTAAGAGACATTAAGTTAGAACTTCCTATTGCTGATTCCTACAACTTTGGGCTGGATTTGTTTCTAGAATGGCATCTGTAGTCAGATTTCTCAGATTCAGTTTTTTACCCAGAACTACTTGTTTATTTAATTTCAAATTTATACTCTACTGCTTTATACTTAGATTTCCATATGTTGTGCCGTTCTGTCACTGAGTACAGTATGCTAAGTACAAGGTGTCATATATTTATCTCATTTTCATATTTTTCTTATACTTTATTAGTCTGGATGCCTAAAATTTAGGATTACATGTAATTAAATCACTGTACAGATTTTGGTAAATAAGGATATAAGAATAAGAACTTTTCAAAAAGAGTAATTACTTCTAATTTATAATAGCTAAATACTTTAAAGGAAAGATTTTCAAAAAATTATGGGTCTATGGTACTTCAACAAGGTGGTTTTTATTATTTAATATTTAATGCTTAGTGAGAAAATATAGCCTGATCATAAGCTTATTTATTCATTAATGTTAACAGTCATGAATACACAATATTGCTATATTGGTCTCAGGTTTTCTTTAATTTTTCTGCTGTGCCATACTCTGTGCTCTGCAATTTTTAATTTTTAATATATGTTAACATTGCTCCTAACCTCAAATTTAAATTTTAATCCAAAACTCTTTGTGCAAACATCTCTAAGGCCCTCTAAGACACAAAATCAGAATAACATTCCCTTTCACCCTAAAAGCAAATAATTTTCTTTAAAAATTGATAATATAAACATGATTATTCTTTTATGAAAATAGAATAGATGATACATCACACACAAGTAAAATAATATTAACACAATGAAACACTTTTATCACACAGCAACCCACCAGAGGCATGAGGTTCACTATTGATAACAAGAGACTGCTTTCACAATCAGAGCATAATCAGGACATAGATACTTGGATCTGAGGCTGTAAAATCATGTAAGAAAAATGTGCAAAAGTGACCTCATGACTGAGGCTGTTGACAGTGGTCCGTGCTCTCTGCATGTCACTTTTGCACTTACAAAGTGACAATCATTTAGCCGTTACCACAGGGTATTATCAGGACAATATCTTTAGTTGTTAAAAAGGGACAACTAAGAACAAAAGTTTGGTACCTAAAGTTAAGGAGTGATTAAGACACAGGGTTAAAAAAAAATACAAGATTTTTTTAATGAGAAGATAAATAATATTTCTATTGCACTATAACTACTACATCCAAATTCCTTCTCTTTTCCATCATGTGATAGAATTAATTTCTAAATTTCTCTCAAAGCATTAGATTTGTGAAGCAGTTCTAAGAATAGAAAGGTTTTGTAAGTCAAATCTATTTTAGAAATGTAAATTTTAATTTACCTATTAATTGGAAGTTTACCTTATTTTCTTTAAGAAAAAAATCTTTTCTTGCAATCAGTGGTGAGTTTGTCTTTGATCACTGCATAATGGAAATGTATAATATTACAGAGTTTTGTGACTGATGGACTGTGGAAATTCCTTTTTTATGCCTCAGTAGTTTTTAATTTCACTATTTCAACTCCCTAAATTGTATTTAGTTTAGCAATACACTATATTGTTTACTATTCCTATGCCCTCTATTAGTTTTTTCAATGGTGAAGAATTTGATTGTTTCCTTAGTTCTCATTTGGCAGTTTTGCCCTTGAAATAGGAATTGAGGTTCCTGCCAATGCTATCTTAGGGACATCAAAGGATTAAATTTTCACAAATATACTACAGTTAGAAGCAATTTTTAAGAAAATAATAGAGCAACATAAGTCTCAGGAAAAGGAAATTCACTGTCCATAATTATATTTTAATTTTTGTATGTACATTCCTTAAAAGTTGTGCAAAGCCTAAGGAATGCAGTTTAGTAAATTTTGCAGCATATATTTAGTGAATGAACTAAAGGAATTATTTAAAGGCTCACAGATAGATTGAACCTTAATAAATAAGGGGATATGGACTAATGGAAGGCAGAAAATATTAGAGGTAGAAAAGACAGCATAACTAAAAGCATAGAAATGGAAACTATGCTTTTTGACTTTAAAAATCCTCACATTTATTTAGGAAAAAAACCCATAAAGATATTTGTACCTCAGTTTCTACATCTTATGATCTAGAACTAATGATAATATCTATTATATTGCCATAAAAATAATGTATACATTATTTTTAATGTGTAAATTATTTAGAACAATGATGGTTACATAATAATTAACAAATCATTGATATATATTATCCTCTGTATACAGATATTGCAATAACATCATGCATGCATTTCTGAAAAAAAAAATGTACAAAGTCATATGCCAAAAATAGCAGGGCTGATAGGAAATAGCAGGTTAGTGTGGAATCACTCAAAGCACATGGATTTAGTTACCAAAACAATACCATGCCAATAAAACAACAGCAAAAGTTAAAGTTTTACTGGCATTTGTACCCAGCATTCCAATCAGTTGCTTTTTGCAACCTTGAAGCATGGAGTACTTAACTTCACTCTTAAAATTGTCACTGTGTACTCACTTCTTACAAGAACCAGTTACAATAAAATTAAAGGTCTAATGTATTAATTTAAATTTAGATATTTGTACAGGAGAAAAGATACATATTCACTCTTATAAATAACATAAGAATAAATGTAGTAAAAATATTGTGGTTCTTTAAGGCGCCAAATCAAAATTTAAAAGTACAATTCTGTAGGATTTTTTTTTTTTTTTTGGCAGAGGGAGGTTTATCTTTTTAAGACAGTCTCCATATGTATTTTTATTTTTCAATACTTTGCAACATGGGAGCGGTTCTGTGACCTACAGAACCTGACCCAGAAACAGGTCACAAAGATATGACTCAAAAAGATTCCCCACCAGAACATGCACTAAGTGCTAAGTAAGGAGCTGGCCACCTGTATTCAAGGGTGAGGGGCTCTTTGCATTATGTGAGATAGTTTCCTTAATTGTAACAGTTTGTCCTGAATCACAGAAAATAATAAAGTTCTAAGGAGATTTAATCTGAATCAAAACAAGTTATGCACAAATCCATTAGTCCATAATTTTATTAATAAGAGATAACACATATTGAGGAAACATACATTATAGAAGAGACTGACCTTCCAAATCCAGACCTGTACAATCAATATGTTTTCTTTACAAAATAATTCAAAAGAGTTGTCTGATTTTTTTGAAAGAGAAGATAAACAGGTGAGACTACATCAAGATAAAAAGTTTCTGTACAACAAAGGAAACATTAAACAGAACAAAAAGAAACCCCACTGAATGGGAAAAAATCTTTGCGCTCCACACAACAGACAAGAGTTTGATCACAAAGATATACAAAGAACTCATAAGACTCAAGAAAAATAAAGTAAAAAACCCAATCAAAAAATGGGCAGGAGAACTTAAAAGACACTTCTCCAAAGACGGCATATAAATGGCCACAGGCACATGAGAAAATGCTCAGCATCCCTCTTAGTCAGGGAAATGCAAATCAAGACCACAATGAGGTACCACCTTACACCAGTAAGAATGGCATACATCAAAAAAACAACAACAAATGCTGGCAAGGATGTGGAGGAAGAGGAACTGCTGGTGGGAATGCAAGCTAATCCAACCATTATGGAAGGCCATATGGAGGTTCCTCAGTCTACTAGAAATGGAACTACCATATGATCCGGCAATCC
>JAGFMF010011574.1:942804-997872 GCA_019455555.1 Galemys pyrenaicus | reverse complement strand
AATGGAATATTATTCAGCAATAAAAAATGAGAAACTAGGGACATTTATAGAAACATGGATGGAACTGGAAGGAATTATACTCAGTGAAACAAGTCAGAAAGCAAGAGAAAAATATAGGATGGCTTCACTATTAGGGGGAATATGAAAGAGCAATAACAACAACAAAACAAAGAAAAATAAGCTCAAGGTATTGGGCAGTTATAACCAAAAGCAAACAAAAAACAAGACCAAATATCCAAGATAAAACAAAGAGACCATGGGGGGGAGGAGGGAAAGGAGGGGAGGGCAAAGACCGGGATGGGGGCAGAAAGAGCACAAGGGACTGAGGTGATGGCGCCCGGGTGGAATGGTGGTGGGTACTCCCTGGGGAATGCAATGTCAAATATAATTAATTAATTTTTAAAAAAGAGTTGTCTGATTTTTTTCTTCTACTAACTCTCTAGCCCTATCCACATTGAATATAAGTCTGAACTTGATTAAGTCCTGGATTCTTTCCATCCTTTTAAACCCAAGGATTATACTTTTAGAACTGCTCTTAAGGTTGTAGCAGCATTAGATATTATTTAACTCACATTCCTTTCCTAAAATATACTCTGATTGAAGTAAAATTACATTGTAACCTTATATATTTGTTGATGTGCACATTATAAATCAACATGTATACTATTTTAAGTTCACCACTGCACATCTATTCAATAGTTCATGCCATAGCCTTTTGTCTCTCTCTCTCTCTCTCTCTCTCTCACTCTCTCTCTCTCTCTCTCTCTCTCTCTTTAAGGCAACATTAACTTATATTATTGTTGGTATTTTGGAAGTATGGAATTTCCCCCTTTAGGTATAGTCACTGTATTACACCCACCACAAAATCACTCACAGTTCACCACCACAGTCCATTATGCTCTCTCTCCTTACCCCTTGTAACACCCCCCATCCCCCTGGGGTTGCCTCAGTTCTATAGTCAGCTTTCAAAAGCTAGTTTTCAAGGTTTCTTTTATCTGACCTTTTGTTTGTTTATTCTATATTCCACATAAAAGTGATGCCATTCCATATTTGTCTTTCTGCTTCTGATTTGTTTCACTGAGCATTATCCCTTCCAGCTATCCATGTTGCCACAAAAGGTTTATCATTTTTGATGCTTGAAGATTATCTTTTTTTTGTTATCCATAGTATACTCAATTTGTTTTGCTTCCTTATGACTAATTGTGCCTTCTTTATTTCCTTTGAAATTTCATACTACTTTATTTTTTTTAATTAAATTTTAGAATTCTTTAAGACATTCCTCTCTGACCACTTATTCCTCCATAAGTTATTTCATAAAAACCAAGGCACCAAATTACCAGGTCTACAAAGAACCCTTAAATGTGTTATGTGCATGTGTGTATAACTCAGACTTACATTATTAAAATTGGAAAATTTAAAATTCAGTCCTATCTTAAAACCCTTCAACGGCTGCTCACTCAATCCCTGTTCAGTCTTAGCTTAGCATTGTTTATGCTCACTTTATCCAAGAAAAGGGCATTTATATGAGCTGTTCTCTCTGCCTTGAACATTGTTTCTCTGCCCACTTGACTCTTTTATGTCAACTCAAGTATCACTTCCTCAAATAGATGTCTTTAACCTCAACACCTTAAATATCAAACTCCCACAATTAGAGATTCCTGTTACAGTGTTTTTGTCATTGAACTTGTTATATGTGCAGTACTACATTGGTTTTTGTGGTTATTTGGTTTTATAACCCCTTTGTAAGAATTTATATTGATACAGGAAGACAGTCTAAAATGCTTCAGGCCCACTATTCTTAGCCCCTCTCTACTGGTAGGTTATTTAGTAAATATGTACTGAATGAATTAATTAATATTAGTCAAAAACGTTACTTAGGCATCCATGAAAGTTTTGCAGACACTCCCCTAAAGTGCTACTAAAGCAATGGAAGTCTTGTTTCAATGTCACAGTAAATTTTTAATTTAGTAAGGAAATGCCAGAGTTTGGATGATAGAAAGATGACAGGAGAAAGAAAAGTGCCTGCATTGTGAGAATCTAAATATGTCTTATTTTGGTTGTTTCTTTCTAAATTTCTGGATCTCAAGAGTAGTTTAGGCACATTTCCTTTTTGTATGATCTGTCTACCTCTCATCTCTTTGCATAAGTGAATATTAATTCCTCAATAATTGGCCTGACCGCAGAGTTCTCCTATTACTAGAGGGACTCTGACCTAGACAATAGTGGAGAAGTCTAGCACTGATTAATTACCCCCTGAAGGATATTTGCTAACCTCTATAATTCTGTATACAAGTGTTCCCAGAGATCTTTTAAATGATGAAGAAGGCTAACAAGATTTTTCTAATGACTGTTGATAAAACAGAATTTACAAGGGACATAATAATCTGTTATCCACTTGGAAAATAGAAAATTATCTCCTGTTTATTAATAAGAATAGGAGCTAGCATTCCAGCTTGTATAGGAGGATAAGAGTTTCCAGAAATATTAAGGAGAGGTGATGAAGAACATGCTTTTGGGGTTCAGACATGCTGGGTTCCAAACCCCAGTTCTGCCACTTGCAACTATGTATTGTTGACAGATAGTTTAACCTTTTCTAGGTCTTACTGCACTGTATGCCAAATAAAAAGTAAATTTGCAGTGAACATCAAATTGGAACTTTAATGTAAGAACCCTAGCCCTGGGCCTGTTGAGGCTCGCATCTGTAAAATGATAACCTCCTTTGTAGTGAAGAAGTTTTACTTGTGTAACCACAATATAATTTTATTGGAATGGGGGAATCCACATTATAATACTGTAAGTATATAATCCAGTTGGCAAGAAACATGATGAGGGACTAAACTCACTGAGATGTGATCTAGGAGACTAGTAGGAAAGTAGCAGCAGTAAGGGCCTGTACTCCTCATGGGGAGAGGAGTTATGCTTCTTCTGGCAGAGCTTCCAATGTGGATGTCAGTTCCAGAGAAGACTTTGGAGACCTCACTGGCATGAATTTCAAACTGTTCCAGATTGACTTAATTCAGCTCCTACATGTATGCTGCTTTGAAAGGCATGTCCATTTTAATTTGGGTTTGGCTTCTTGAAGGAACTGGGCTTTTTATTTTTTTTAAATCTCTCCTTGTCTCTGGCATGTCTATTTATCAATGTTTTCCAAAAGAAGTGATTCTGTGGAAATGCAAGCTGGTCCAACCATTATGGAAAGCAGTGTGGCAATTCTTCAAACTATTAAAAATGGAACTCCCATATGATACAGCAATCCCACTCCTAGGAATATATCCAAAAGACAAAAAAAACCCAAAAAAAAAAACCTGATTCAAAAGAATACTTGCACCTCTATGTTTATTGCAGCACTATTTACAATAGGTAAGACCTGGAAACAACCTAAATGCCCAAAAACAGATGATTGCATCAAGAAGAATTGGTATATACATGATAGAATACTATTAAGCATTTCTTTTTCTTTCTTAGTGGTACATGACCTTAAATATATTTTCAAATTGCTCTATGGTTAGCAAAAAGTGGGGTGATAATTTCCTTGAGTATCTCTTTTGTAGACTCATTAAAATTCAAATTTCATGGTGAGTATATAATTATTACTTTAAAATCACAGTTATATGTAACTTCTATTCATTTACATCCAAGCAAATTAAAAAAAAAAATCAACTCTCTCATCAATGTGGTGAACCACTAAGGAATATATTCTTAACACTTAATAGTGAATATTTATCCAAACAATAATATAATAATTAGGCTAAATTTTGAAAAGTATACCTTTGGTTTTTTTTTTTAAGTTAAACTACAAAATTTTATAACTCTATATTTGCAAGGGACCATAATTCTGAAATGAAAATCTTGGAATGAAATATTTAAATACATTTTTCAAAGTGAAAACTCTTCAAGTGATTTTTAATATGCTTATTAAAAATTGTGCAGATATCATGCAATTATATGCAATTAACACACAATATCACTTAAATTGTACAGCTCAATGTTTTTTATATTATACAGTGTTTGTAAATGTAATGGATTTAAGTATATTTACAGAGTTGTGCAACAATCACAATTTCAGAACATTTCTATACCCTCAAAAGGTGACACAAATGTTCTCCATTCCACTTCATTTTCCTAGATTTTTTTACATCATTAATCTATTTTGTGTCCTTATATATTTTTGGACATTTTCATGTCCAAAGTATATTTGATTTTTTTATTCTTTCATTCTTTCATTTAGCAAAATATTACCAAAATATATGGAGAGACTACATTTGGTTTTTTCACTCATTAGTGATGACCCTTTGGGATGTTTTTCTATTTTATTTTTTATTCTCATGAATAATGTTGCTATGGACTTTTATGCATAAATACTTAAGCAAATGTAGTTTTCTGTTTTTCTTGGATATATACATTGGTTTAAAATATATTGATCATATAAGCACCACAATGTTTAAGTTTTCAGAGAACTGCCAGATTGTTTTCAAGTCGCTGTAGAATTTCAAATTGTCACCAGTAATATATATAATTTTTCCACATCCTGAGCAATAGTTGCTATTAACATTTTTATGACATTGTCATCCTGATGGATGTGAAGTGTTTCAAATTATGTTTCTGATTTGCATTTCCCAGATGGTTAATTATGTTGGATATCTTTTCATGTATTTGTTGACCATTTGTACATCTTTGTTTAAATAATACTTATGGAGTCTTTGTTGATTTTTAAAGTATAGTATTTGCTTTTAATTGTTGAGTTGAAAACTTTTTTTTATATATTCTCCATGTACATTGCTTATCCTCATCAGACACATGGTTTAAAAACATTTTCACTTTTTTTTTTCTTTTCTGATTGCATCCTTCAAAGAATTGTTGTTAATCCTGAGGACTATCATTTAATATATTATTCTTTTGTTACTTATGCTTTCATGAAATAGATAATGACTCTAACTATTATAATTATGCTGAGAGATCTACCAGTATTAGCTCTTACATTCATGATAATGGACATTTTAAGTTAATTTTTTATGTATAGTGGGAACAAAGGTTACAACTTCATACTTCTTCAGTGCATATTCAGTTTCCCAGCATCATTTATTAAGTAGACTCCCATTTCCCCATTACATATGGTACTCTTCAAATATCACTTGACTACAGTGAAATGCCGCTAACATACACACACAATCATTTGACCAAACATCATGAGGGTTAATTTTTCAAATCTTTCCCATTGATCTATATGTCTATCTTTGTGCCAGTGCATTCTCTCTGGTTTACTGTGGATTTATTTTAGAATTAGGAAATGGAGTTCTTCTAATTTTGTCCTTTTTCAGGGTTAACTTAGTCATTCTAGGTCCATCTTTGTATTTCAGGCTCAACTTAATCAATTTCTAAAAATTCTAGTGGGCATCTATCTGAATCTGTATATCAATTTGGGTAGACCAGATACTGAACAATATTACATACTCTGAATTAGGAACATGAGATATTGCCTTTCCAGTTATTTAGGTCTTCTACAATTTTTCTTTAAATAACCTTTTAAAAAGTTCTATATATAGCCTTTTGCTTCTTCTATTCAATTTATTTACATTTTATTAATTTTGATTTTTTATAAATTTAATTATTTTACTGACTCAATTTCTACATTTTGATTCCTAGTATATAAAAATATAAGTGTTTGCTACTGGCTGTTGCAAGCCTTTTTTATACTTATAAAAGGTATAATAATTAAGTGGAAAATTTGTGTATATCCTACTTAAATTTAAATCCTATTTGAGGAGATTCAGAGAAGAAAAAATAAATTTCTGACTTATATAAGCTCTTTAAATTTTCTTTAAATAGGATTTATCTTAAGACCTATTGAAAATACAAACATATACACAATTAAATTGTTAAAACACAAAATATATATAATAAAAGTATTTCAAATACATTCTTGGCTATTTATAGTCCTGAAATAAAATATATGATTAATTTGACAATAGCATTCATTTCTGAATATATGGTTTGTGCTAAATGAAACTATCAGACCAAGATTGTAAACAATCACTTCATTTGTTTTCTGTATGTTTAATTTCTTAGACATATTAGACTGTGCTCTCTAAAATGTTGAAAAAATTTTAATTCATGACAGAGATTGGTCATGCTAAGGTTAATTTATAAACATTTATAATTATGTTTCTCTCTGTGTTTGTATGTGATGTGTGTGTTCAGTTTTGGTTATGTAATATATATTTCCCTCATCTCATCTTTTCAAAGGGACATAGAATCATTGTTATTATTTGGCAGCTGTATTTTTTTTTCTTGGAGTTTTATCTTTAACTATATGTGTGATTTTTAATTATAATTTTACCACTCAATGAACTTCACAATAGCTACATTTTAGTATCTATTCACCATGGCAGATGGCAAACTAATGAGGTTTACTCTACTTGCATGCTGATATCTTTTCTATATACCACTTCTCTAATCCATAGGGAGGTCAAAAGCAAGTTTTACTTCTCATCTTTGTTTTATTTGGTCCTGAAAATTCTAAAGCTGATTATTAGATAATGCACATTTTACACCTCTTAATTACACTCATTAATTTTTGATTCATACATTTGACCAATGCTAAAAAAAATACTGTTGCTATCTAAATCTATTTGAACAAACTGAAATTTTATATATAGGGCTGGGTTAACCTTACTTTTAATATAATAATTAAGTCTTCTTCCTGAAATAGAAAATAATTCGTTGCCAAATGTCTGTATGTATGTTCATGTATATATGTGTATGTTTTAAAATACATACAATTTTATAGTGATTTAGTTAAAATTTATCTTTTTTAATAACTTGCACGTGCCTAATCTTTTTCATGATTTTACAAGCTTTCACATCTTAAGGACAAGACTAATCCACTAAAACTCATTTCAGTCTGAAGATAGCCTAAATTTATCTCCATAGACAGTGAATAGTCTCAGAAGCAAAATCACCAATAACTGAAATGAGTTTCAAGTGAGGAGGGGCCTTATCTAGTTTTTCATCACTATTCTTTACAAGTTTTGGCTAAAGTCACTATTCATTACAAAGTGAAATAATCTCTACAATGTTCAGTTTATCTTGATACTTTCCACCCTTTTCAAATGTTGGTCAAAGTAATCATTTTCTACAATGAAAGGTCATGAGAAGTGTACAAAATTAGCCTGAGGTTTTTCATAACTTTTAAATGAACATATGTTAAATTAGAATTATAAATTGTAGATATTTCCAAATAACATATAATATAAATAATATTTTATCAAATATGGTATGAACTCTCAGCAGAAAAATATACTAATACAGTTTTTGCTATTTCATGCCAATATATTAAATACTTTTTTATGGCTTACCATAAGTCAAGGTAGTAACAATTTCTATTTAAGTATTCAACAAGAAACATTTTTATAAATATTTTTTAATTGACATAACATTAGGGTCCCATCCCTCAGGTATCACCACCATAATGCACTTACCACAAAATTATCCATAGTTCACCACCATAGTTCACTGTACCCCCGTCTCTCTTTGTTCTTAAACCTGCCCCATCCTCTTAGCCCTCTGGATGTCTTAGTTCTATATTAACTTTCAGGGATTACTTTTTACACTTGTCTTCTCTGACTCATTATTTTGTTTCTTTGTATTCCACCTATTGTAATACAATCCAGTATTTATCATTCTTTTTACTTTTTTCGCTTGGCATTGCCACTTCCAGCAGCATCCATGTCACCACTAAAGGCATAATTTTATATTTTGACCACTTGGTAATATTCAGTTGGGGTGTGTGTGTGTGTATACAGAATCTTTCTGACCCACTCAACTGTTCTGGGACACTTAGGATTTTTCCCCCAATTTGAATACTGTAAATAATGTTGCAATAAACATGGTAGTGCAAATCATCTTTTAAATTAGTATTTTTAAAATTTTTGATTAGGTGCCTCACAGTGGATTATTGGGTTATATGGAAGACCCATTTTTAATTTTTTTAGATACCTCTGTACTAATTTCTATAAAGACTGGACAAATCTGCATTCCCACCAAAAGTGTAGGGTGCACATTTCTCCATGTCCTTGTCAAACTTAGTATTTCTGGTCTTTTGCTATTTTGCTATTTCTGGTCATTCATACAGTTATGAGGTACTATCTCATTGTGTTCTTATTTTTTTTAAGATTTATTTATTTATGCATACAAGAGCTAGGGTATAGACCAGAGTCACGGGAGGTGAGAGGATTCACCAGAGCCAGAGTGGGGAGCAGAACAGGCGGACTGACTGAAACACACTGCTGAGAGGAGCAGTGGGCAAAGCAGGAGAGGTCTACTACTCCATGTAGGTCCCCTCCCTGGACAGGGGCAGGGATTGAACTTGTGCTGCAGTGGCTGCGGTTTGCTTCACAGTGTCTTGCTTAACCCACTGTGACACCAGGAGGTTCTCATTGTGTTCTTTATTTCCATTTCCTTAATGATGAATGATGATGAACATTTTCATGTGTCTATTGACCATGAAAATGTCATGGTCACATGATAAAAAAACTTGACATTTTTGACTCTTACCCAAAAAATAACTGGTATTTTCTGTTCTAAGATAATTCTGTATTACATAAAAACATTGGTATATGTGGCACTTGTCATTGACCTAGTTATTACATGTTATTACATGACCTAGTTATTACATGTTAAATTTCCCCATTAGAATCTGAACTTCTAAGGTTCAGAATCTAATAAGAAGTCATACCTTATTCTTGAGTATTCACCCAACTTATGGAAATAATTGACATAGAATCACTATTTGCTAGAGCAACAAATAAATGAAAAATTGGCAAATGCTTTCATTAACATAGGATAAGCTCTAGAAAAGCTTAATATAGTTTATTCAGATTATTTTTATATTTAATAATTCATGTATTTTCAAACTTGTTGGAAAAAGATTTTACATAGTTCAATTTATAAATATTATGTATGAATGAATGATATAATTTCCTGTAGAAGTCTTTGAAGTAATTCTTAGATGAAAATTACTATATTTTTGCCAGAGATATAGTTAAAACTGTATCTCTTCTTCTTAGTTTTAACTATATAGTAACATCAATATAATTAATAAAATGAAAGTCTTTGTAACTATCTTAAGACAAATAGAAGGAAAGGATAATGCACAAAAATGTAATGAGAAAACACACAACATAATTGTAATACGACAATTTTCTGAATTCTGAAGATCCTACTAAAAACTACTTTTTAGTGTTTTTAAGTTTAGTAGAACTTTTGTTAAGTAGTAAAAATCTGCATATGTAAATATCTTTTCCCTTGTGTTTGATGCAATAATGTCAACAAATATTTTGATATCAGGAAATAATACATAAATAAAATTAATGATAAATTATCAGAGTAATAATAAATTCAGTTTCTGATAGGGAAACAAAATCAATAGAATGATTATTTGTTGTCCATTTTGGAGTTATTAATTAAATTTTCTAATTATGACATTTTAAATATTTAAGTTATAGGGTCAGATTGATTTTTGCCTGCCCTTCTTATTAAAATGTTTAAAGTCACAGTAAAAAATTAAAAGCAAGTATATAGTCTAACACAAAAAGAAAACAGAGGTAGAAACCAGCACAACAAAAGACAAATTTATGTTATTAGTTTCGAATTGAGTATTTATGTTGTTCACTTCTGATTCTAAAGCAGTTATTTCTAGACATTCTAAACATTCTAGACATTCTCCATGTAAACAGGAAGAAAATTGACTTAAGGATATATTTCCTATGCCTCTCTAACTAGGTGATTGTGAAAGGAACTTGGGTGACCTAATGTAGTTCAAAGAAAACTTACATTTGAAGTAAAGAGGAACTTCAAGAGAATCCTGGCTGGTATCCCAGAATACTGCATTACCTTGTTCAGTTTGACACAGTCTAAATTTGGGGCTTAGTTTAAAGGCTAAGAAACCTGCTTTGCCAGCAATTGGCCCTAGAGTGTGAATCCATCTGTAAGGGTTGTATTCAGGTTAGCTAAACTCAAAAAAGAGGACTATTTCTTTTAGAGTGAGAAAAAAATGACACCAGGACCAGAAGAATATTTTATGACTAAGCTAGTCTTTAACTATAGAAATTTTGCAAAGAAGTCAAATCATACCTAAAATGTAAGCACTTTTACCTCTAAAGCACTGTTTTAAATGCTATACCTAAGTTATCTAATTCAATCATCCTAGTAAACTTATGAGCAAGATTATTGGTAGCCTCATTTCATAGTTGAGAAATATAAGTCAGAGAGGGTAAGTGATTCCCAGTAAAACAGCTGGAAAATTGGACAAATCAGAATTTGAATTCAAGTAATGAGTTTAGGAATCAATGCTTTTATGCAACATGCTATATTGCCTTCCATGAAAGGAATTAAGATTTCATTTCCAACTGCATTAGCTAGCTTGATGTCAATTTCTCCATGTTAGAGATAATTTGGAACCAGAAGGGTCCACTCTTTGGACAAAACCCTTTCATCGCTAGACAGTTATTCAGTAGGTACAACAAACTTGTGATTGTGAGTCTCCATTTTTTAAATTTCCACCACAGGTACTTTTATAGCTCACTTTTTTTATATTTTAACTCTTAGAGAGAGAGTTCTATTAATTATAAATTATTGGAAGAAAAAGTTTGTGGAATTCTCAAGATAACTGCTAAGATTTCTTTAACTGTATTTTGCAAGGAAAGATAGGTAAATCATCTTTTTCTTTATATCTGCAGTAGGGAGATAGGAAGATGCATAGCAGATCATTTCTTTCCTGTCAGCTTTCCTCTTTTTCATATTCTACAGTGATAGTTAAACCAAAATGATAAACAATTGGAGTTTCAGCTTATTCATTATTATAACCTCGAAGGAATACTCTGCTTGAGGTCTTTTAATTTTGCAATTAACAAAGAAAAATTTGACCTTGTCTGATATTGTGCCTAATTGCCCAAAATTCTAATTTAAAACCTTTCTCCAAGGATTTGTATGCCAGACCTCCCCCTTACACACACACACTCACACACAGACACACACACACTCCTTTACTGCTACTGAGACCTCAGAGATATTTGTATGTTGAGAGAGATTTAAGTTGAAATTGTGGGTCTATATTGACTCTCCTTTTCACAGGTAGAATCTCCATTTTTCTTTTGTCTTTGTGTTATTGTTAAATGCTTAATAATTAACATATAGAATAATTAAAGAATTTAAATAATAAATACACAGTTTCAGGCTATAAACAACAAATATCTTTAAGTCTAATATTCAGTTTGATCTATTTCAACATTAATGATTTAAATTATATTTATCTCACAATTGCAAAAGCCAAATTTCAGATATTTAGTAACTGCCACAAAATAATAAACTTCAAAAGTGAGAAATCAGGAATTTAAAACAATATCTCTCTGGCTTCTTTCACACATTAACATCACACATCTGTTTAATGACATAGCCAGTAATAGTCTTGCCATGAAACAATCCATCAAACTGAAATTTACAACCCTGAACTTAGTTTATCTCTTCAGCATTTTTTTTTCTTATTTAGTGATTATGGAAGTTTTCAAACTAGATATAGATATTATAGAAATCTATTTGCTCTAAACCTACAAATCAAACATATCTTTATACAAATATGCAAATGTTAGAGTAAAATTTATATTAAAATTTACATGTGTTTCTGCTGTCTCTGTGAGCCACATACTTAGGAAACCATCAGTAAACCAGGAAGAACAAATCTACTTTTGGACTGTGAAGATCCTTGGACAATTGGTATGTGGATTCTGGGCCAATTAGTCACTGTGGTGGTAGAGTCTGGGCTGTATACACTACTGGGTCAGGTTGGGGAAGTGATAGTTCACAATGACAGTAAATTTTTATTTGAAAAAAAGTCAAGAATTTATTCTGAACTTAAAAAGATTTTTTTTATGTTTATACTAGTTGGAGATAAATACTTGATGGCATGTCAAATTAAAAACATGCACCATTAGCCAGTTGTGGAATTTATAAAAAGTTGCTTCTTTACTCTGAAAGTCATATTTTAAATCAATGAAAACAATGACTAATAAGGATAGTCTCAAGTCTCTTCCTTTTTTGAATTGCCTTTTTCCCTTTTTTATTAACTATTATGCAATCAAATGAATCATGTTCACCAAACTGAGCAGTGATTTACTGCACTTACATAATTAAGACCCTTGCTGTGTTTAGTTTCCCACTATAATAGTTCAAACTATCTTAAAATTTTTTTCTAGTCTAGGCATCATGCTCAATATTTTATACAAATTTATGACACAGCTGTTAAAAATAAAATTTGATTCTGATATAAGTATTATCCCCATTTTATGGATAAGTAAAATATATTTTAAAAAGCTTTAACAGTTTTTCAAAATTATTTTACTCATGGAAGTGATCTCTGGGTTTTGATCTGCAACATACTGACTCCCAATTTGTGTCTTGAATACTTTTAGCATCAACTTATTTTTATACACTCTCAATAAGACTCTGATCTTACCCCAGCAGAGGCAGAACTGGAAATTAAAAGAAACTTTCTTCAAAGCCAGAAACATCTGGGTTTGGATTAGATGTTTTTATCTCAATAATTTAATATTTGTATTTATGAAATAGAAGCATGTTGTACACCTTAGGGCTTTTTCTAGGGCTGGTATAACAGTGAGCATAATTAGAGACACAACATACAAGACTTTAGGTAAAATAAGAGTCAAAATAGACACACTATTTAAGTTGGTAAGAGGGAGTCAGTTCACACTATCACCTATATTCCTGAAAAGTACCTATAAGTACCTGAACAATTTTGTGGACACAAATACTTTTATAGATACATGAAATTGAAATGTCAAAATTTTAGAGGTCTTATTTTGCTTCGTTCACTAGAATCTGTAACATTACAGTTGTTCTTTTAAAAGGGTAATATTCATTATGTCATTGAGCTGTTTGAGAAAATAGGGTAGAGTCTTTCACTATCACATAAATCAATAGGACAATACCTATATTACTGATTCATTGTGGATCAAGGAAATTACACTAAACTCCTTAAAACTATTGCAACCTTTTCATCATCTAACACTTCTAAGAAACAGAAGCACTATTTACATTCATATACATAGAATAGTCTTCTGGTTTCTTGTTACAAAGAAATAGCACATGCATGTGTTTGTGTGTGTGTGTTTGTGCGTGTGTATGTATGTGAGAGAGAGAGAGAGAGAGAGAGAGAGGGAAATGATGAACAAATTAGTTTGAGCTTAAGGGAAGAGATCCTTCATGCCAATTTTGATTGCTCGGTATTTTTATGTTTATATGCATGGTATTTAGAAGGTTTTTTTAATATATCTACTCGACATAAGAGGTTTTTATGAATATGATTAAATACACAGTAATCTATTCATTATCTTAATTATTTGCATGGAATGCAAATTATAGTCTAAAGCTGTTCAATCAATGTATTTTTGGAAAAGTCATGCAGAGAATCAACATTAAACAAGTATTTGCTTTCAATTAGGAATGTGTGACTTTCTTCCAGCTGATCATTTGAAAATATAATTTGCACACTAATTGTAAATTGCAAAGTTGTCTTCCTGTTACACTACTTCTTGGTCCTTATTTTCTTATTTTTTATGCTAATTTTAACTTTTCATCTGTAGATGGTGCTCTAAGTACCTGCATTGTAGCCAGACTCATTAACACCAATGTAAACGAAAAAAAATACAAAAGTTTTAAAAATAAAAAGTGCTTTAAAATCAAATAAATTAACCTAAAATATTGGAACTTTTGCTTTAGGCCAGAAAAGCCTATGTTGTCAGGTAATTAAAGCAATAACAAAGATGTTTGTGTGCTGGGAAAAAAGTGTTTGCCAAGAAATATTTTAAATCTAGTCAGAAAATTCAAAACTGATATTTCCCAAACTAACTTATATTCCTTTTTGACATTTATGTGTTTTAGTATAGAAGTCGACCATGAGAACTTTTAATCCTAGCGCTAAAAAGTTTTTTTATTAGCATAATATATAGTACTATATTGTAATAAACAAAAATTATTGACAGTTAAAGATACTGTAAATGACCAGAGCACAAGTCTCCTGTTGAAGATATTTCCTTCACCTAAATGGCCGGTTCAAGTTGCCACAGAATCAATGTGATCGACTAAGTAGTAATTAACTGGCAATTAGCATGCCCCTAATACAAACAGCTATAAGCTAATTTGATGCCTGAGTACAGAAATGACCACAGATATGAACAACATGCTATAAAGTGGCATATATGTTCATTCTATAAATGTTCATTAATCTATATTGCTTAGAATATGTGTTCTGGGCCTCCATGATGGCACAAGGGGTTGAAGTGCAGCTCTATGAAGCTATCCACAGCCACTGCATCACAAGTTTGATCCCCAGCCAGGGAGATGACCCAAATGGGAGGCAAATCTCTCCTGTCTCACCTACTGCTCCCCTCAGCAGTGTGTTTCAGTTGATCTGCCTGTTCTGCTTCTTGCTCTCTGTGGTGAATCCTCTCACCCCTCCCACCCCCTACACCTCTGGCCTATACCCCAGTGCTTGTATGCATAAATAAATCTTAAAAAAAAAAAATTACTCATTCTTAACTCTACCTTTATCTTGTGCTTCAATTATCCCCATAATAATTTTTCTATGCTCCTTATGTGGCACACACAGGAATAATGTGTCTATTTTGTAATTTTCAAAGACAAGTCAATTCTGAACAGAAGAAAAAGTAGGTTTGCACTTGCCGATGGAGAGATGGTGTGATATGGTCTATACCTCCTAGGGGAGCTTACTGAAGCCAAATGTGCACTGGGAGGTGTCATCAGGGGATGAGACCTTTGGAGAGTGTTTATTTTAATAAAAAATAATGTCTACATTTGAAATTGGTTAAAGGAGTTATTTGCATACTAGTGAATGGAAACTAGACTTTTTGGTTGGAGTTGTAATACCGTATTGAAGTACCATTCTGTATACCTGAAAGTTAATAATGCTATCAATCCAAATTATTTCAATTAAAAATACATACAAATTCATTACAGTTGTTTTCAATCACACATCATTTCAAATATTTTTCACTTTAATGAGATATTTCCTGGAATATGCTGTTTCTAAGAGATCTCTCAGGTATCTGTAAGGGTCTTCTGTTTTTATAGAAATAAACTGTAGCTGCCATCTTCAGAGCTCTGCTCTCTAGGGCAAACTTTTATAAAATGTATGTTAATGTTCTAGCCACAAAAGTTTCCTAGTAGTTATCATTTGCATAAAATTTCTGTTTATCTTGTTATGTCTTAATAATGATTAACACCAAGGTGACCAGATGTTAGATTCAGGATTGTAAGATAGGTAACAAAATTCCTTAGTCTCACCTAATTTCTAAACGTGCCTCTAATAATCAATTTTAATGGATATTTCATATTTTATATGAAATATATGATATTTTATTTCATATAACTCTGTAATAACTAATTCTGATTGAGTAAATACATGGCAGTCTAACTTTGTTTTGATTTTATTTTCTTTTGACTTTCAAAGTATTTTATGACTTTGTGTCTGTCAGTTGTGAAGCACTGGCTGAGAGAAAAAGCACTGTACTTATTGCCAACAGTTTAGACTCTGGACCTAGTTCAGGTAACCCTTAGCTGGATAATCTTAGTAAAAATTCCCATGACAACTTAATTCTGCATGAAGCACCTCACCCCCTACTTGATAATTCTATACCTTAGTTTCCTTATCTGAAAAGGAGTTAGTCAAATTAGACCATTCCTAAAGTATAACATGATTTTCTCTGGGAGTGATTATGTGTTTTATTTAGTATTCCCCAAAAGTGTAGTTTTGATTTGGTCACTTTACTTAAGATAAAATATAAAAACATAAACAGAATAAGTACAAACATTAAAACCATTCAAATATTATAACAAAAGTTGAAAGCTAAAAGCAAAAACCTCTTCTGTACCAGAAAGGAAAAGCTATTTGCTTTTCATTTTGCAAAATTAATGGAATACCCTTTAAATCCTGTCCTGGTAAATTGAAAATTAATTCTACGTCTCTGATGGGTATAATCAGTTACTTAATGTAAAAGTTTGGATTGAATGAAGTTTTTTAAAATTTATATTGCACCCAATAATATAAAACACTCTAGCCTGTATATAATTCCATGAGATTTGCACAATTATGTTGAGACATGTAGAGGGAGATGAAAGGAAACAAAGGAACTAGCATTGACTTATGCATGCTGGTTCAGTGCTAGACACTTTAGCCACAAGTGTGGTTTTAGCTCATTTTGCCAAAGAGAAAACCACAGCTGTGTCCCAAGGGCACAAATCAGAAGAGTTGTTTTTGTTATTTTTTTAAACTAGAGTTAGACATTCAAATTCTACATCTTGTGTTTCTTCACTTAAAAAGATCTTGATCTCAGATGCACATATAATTCTAATTCCATTCCTATTGCTCAATAATTAGAAAATTATTTTTATCGAAGAGGGAAAAGATATATTCTTTATCGATAACTAATATACCAAGATCTTATTTCAGACAATTTATAAAACAAAATAGTAATAGGTAGCACTTAAAGCATTACATGTCGCTTTAAGTAAGACAAGGGATATATCACATGCACAGCAATTATATAATGTAGTCCTTAATTTGTGCATTTCAAAACACAATCTGAATTCATTTGCTAAAAACCTAGTTCAGTCAATTGTTATTCTGACTAAAAAGACATAAAGATGTATCACTGAGGAGCATGACCAAAAATTGGAAATGCTGTCAGGAACCATAATTTTCACCCCAAAAAGGAGCAGTTTTCCAGTGATTTTGATTGGCGTTTTGAAATATGCTTGTGAATAAAACAGAGGGAAAATGGCATACCTCAGATTCAAATGCCCACATAGAGATAATAATGGAAGCAACATTTTATGGGTCATTGGGGAAGGCAATCCCATCTGAATGTTTGTTTCTGAGGATGATAAGAGTACAGTGAATATTCTTCTGCATCACATAGCCTTGACTAGAGAAAGAACTGATAGGTGATGACTGATTTAATACAAAAAGGCTGAGTAACAGTTGGGGGAAGATATAGAAAAAGAAAATGAACAGGAGTCATTATAGATTTCTTGATATTGTGATAAATTCTAAGCCCTGGAGTTGCCAAACCCAGCCCTAAGAGTACATTTACAACTTCTGTACGTTCCTGAATCCTTAAGCGTAAAAAGATAATGAGGTAAAAGTTAAAACAGACAAAACTTTTAGTGACAAGTTTTTGCACCCTATGAGCAGAAAAAGTGTTTCTTCCTAAACTTGCTAAAACAGATGTTTGTCTAGTCTAGGATGAAAGCTTTGTAGTGAAGTAAATCCCTCAGCCTTGTTCAGACACACAACTGGGCTGGCAAGCAGTAATCAGAAACAAAATGCCTCCCCCTACTTTTGAAGAAATGCTTCAAAGCTTGATTTTGAGAAATAGAGTGCAAGAAAGGATTATTCTGGTCCTGATTGCAATCTTTCCCATACCCTGAAAACTGCCTCCGAGTCCCCTCCTTTCTCAATAATAAACTAGGTTTTACTTATAAATGGCACTACATTTACAGTAACACCTGAGGAAATAAAGTTATGTACAGGATGAAAACAAAGGTTACACTAAATGTATACATCATAGCCATATATGAAATCATCTTATTTAAGTAGAGAAAAAATATGTAAAATCTGATACTCTCAGGTTAGTCAGTATTGTATGCACATGTTGGAAAGAAAAGAATCATACGTATTCAGTACATAATTATTTACAGCTTAGGAAAGAATTTATTACTTGATACTTTCTCCATCAACACACACACATACAAATACAATTATATGGATAATATACTTTGAGAGAACTTAAAATTTAATGGTGTAATCATCTGACTTAAGAATTAAGGACCCCAAATTATATTACACTTCTATTCAACCTTTATATCAGTGGTTTTCACATGAACAATTAATGTGTCACCTGTCACTGTAAAACACACAATGCATTTAATAATCAAGTGCTTTACAATTCAGTTTTTATGCTTTTGAGCAGACATATTCTTCTGGAAACAAAGAAAATGCCAAAAATAAAACAAATGTCAGTTTTGTTTCTATATGGGATAGAAGAAAGGCTTTATGGTATAAATATGGAACAAGATATAAACACTTGGTTAAAAAAGAATGTAAGGCAAAATGATTAACTGTACCTAGATAAAATTAATTTCATATTCTCATGTTCTGTATTTGATAAGATGTACCACATGATGAATTGGCTAAGTTCATGATGTGTGTAAATGTAGAGTGAACTGACTAGAAAGCATAAAAATAGATATTTTTAATAATAGCATAAAGCAAGATTAGCTGGAAAAGATGTGATTCTCACTGTCACACCAGGGGTGAGCCTGAGTACCAGTCTTGACAATATTGTGTCATTCATGCCATTCTGCTTTATTTTATCTCACTTGTTTTTTTGTATTCAGAAAATTAGACTAATCGCTCTAAAGGAATCAGCAACATGACAGTGATCTCTGTGTGACCTGTCTAAACATTTCACTACAGTTTGATAGGTCGTGTTTTACTTTCTTTCTCCTGATACAGTATTAACAACCATTCAATTAAATATGAAGTAAGTAAACTGGTTGTAAATTTATAAACAATTTAAAAATACTAAGTAATAGCTCCATTAATTTTTATCCTTCATGTCTTTTCTCTAGATTAAGCAACTGGAAGTGGTGTTGTAATTTCACACACATTACATTTTTGGCTTGTAATTTATTTCATTAATTATTCAATTTACCCACACCCTTTAGTAAAGAAATAAAAATATTTTGTATAAATATACATTGTGCATGATTCTAACTGCATGCTTTACTTTATTGAGATTCCAGACAATTGAGAAAAGTTTTCTAAATGAGAGATTTTTTGGCATTTATTTAGAAATTGCTATATTAGCATTCTTAATTCATTCATAAAATGTTGTCCCCTTTGTTATTTTTTTTGGGTTGAGTTACTTAGATAACTACAAACTTTCAATCATACCTATAGACTACTCTTTAACGAAATATAAGGAAATAGTAGAAAATATTTACTTGCTTAAGCTACTTAAGCAAGTTTTTAATATATTGAATAAATGCTAACTCATTTTTTTCTCAATAAGACATATATCACTTACTTATATAATATTTGACCAAACTCAGTGAATAAAAATGATCTTTGTGTTTTAAGTTTTAAAGCCCAAGTAGGAATACAGATAAAATAAGCACAAAAAACGACAATAATAATGATACATAATGCAATAATAACAAATGTCATAAAAGCATTACTTTGTCATTGTACCTAGGGGAAGATCAAAGTGTAGTATGATGTTCCTGACTTTAATATACTTCAATAGCAGTTTCTTACTTAAAGAATGCCCTCCACTTGCAAACACTGTAAAAACATTTTATAGAAAGTTCTTGGGAAAATAACAAAGTTCATTTGGAAGAAAACCTATGGCCTGATTTAGATATTAGGATTTGTAGACGATTAAGAAGAGTTTGTAACAAAAACCTAAACATTTGAAATGATCCATATTCGTGTATTTGTTCATTTAAGTATTGCTGTTTCTAAGAATCAGAGAATTAAATATTTCTGGATTACTGCAAGCAGGAATAACAAGTAGATATTTTTAAAGGTTACTATTTCACTTTTTTTTATTTTGCATTATACCTATTACAACAATATTTGTATAAAATAAAATCAACCATTTCAGTTGATCCTCTAAAGATGGGCTTTGACACTGCTCCCATCGTGCATGTGTGACCCTGTGGTAAGAGGAAGTGCTCTAAGTTCTCTGTTTTTGAATCTGGGCAAGTCTGTGATCCACTCACTTCTAACTAAATGCAGCAGAAGAGACACTGCAGGACTTCTGAGGTGAGTCCATGAAAAGTGGTAGACCTTCTTTTGTCTAGTGTCCTGAAGCCTCCATTCTGTGAGGAAGCTTGCACAAGCCCATGCTGAGAGAATAGTCCTGAGGCTACAAAATGAGAGAGCTGCCTCACAAGCTACTCCACTCATCTTCACTTCTGGAACTGACCAGAGTCTGGCTGTAACCTAATGAAACTGGCAGCAATACCTTTGAGTCAGTTTTTCCTAATTCTTTTTTTTTTAAGATTTATTTATTTATGCATACAAGAGCTGGGGTACATACAGGCCAGAGTCCAGGGAGGTGAGAGGATTCACCAGAGCCAGAGTGGGGAGCAGAACAGGCAGACTGGCTGAAACACACTGCTGAGGGGAGCAGCGGGTGAGGTCTGCTAAGCCACTCCCTGGCCAGCAGCAGGGATCCAACTCCTGCTGCAGTGGCTGCGACTTACTTAGTACATTGCCCAACGCACTGCGCCACCAGGGAGGCCCCAGTTTTTCCTAACTCTTAATGCATAGATTGTTATGTGTGAAGGCCTTACACTTTGGGATGACTTGCAACATAAAAATAGATACACGAAGGAGATTTAATCTTTATAAATTTTTAGTGGGAGAGTTTAATGCCAAGATAGTAATGAAGTAATTTGCATTTATAACTTCTAACATTTTAACTTTTTTCTTTCAATATTTTTTCAGATTTATTTTATTTATTTAAGCATATTAGAAATGGGGTACAGGTTCAGGGGGTGAGAGCATTTACCAGAGACAGAGCAGGAACAGAACAGATAGATCTACTGAAATACACTGTTGAGGGGAACAGAAGGAAAGACAGAAGAGATTTGCTCTGCCATGTGGGTCAGCTCCATCATTAACTATGGCTGCAGTGGCTGTGGATAGCTTGATAGCACTGAGACTTTAACCCCTGTACCACCATGGAGGCCCTCTTTTAATAATTTTAATATTAAATACTTTGGCAATAACTTGAATTGATGTGTTTATGAAATTTAAACCATTCAACAATTAAAATTAATTTTAATTTAAGGAATGGCTTAAAATAAGTCAAGTATTGACTATACAGTTTTATTTCTTTTTATAGATCATTACAGAGGCAGGGCTAAGAATGCATCAATTAACATGATATTATTATAGCATATAGCCTCATATACTAAGATATTACATTAATTTATTGAAAATAAAAATAAGCATATTCACTCAATGACCTAATACCAATACTAAAGTATAAAATTGTATTTGTGAGCCTCATAGTAGGTCATATCTAAGGAAAGATTTAAATATATGTAAATCATGCATTATTATATAATATAGTCTATAACATACTGTGCTATACAGTGCATTTTTTAGTTATATGTACATATATTATATATTACAAACATGAATTAAGAAGTGCCCAGTATCCATAATAGGGGAATTTTGTAGGGAATGTTGTCAATGTGAGGACTCCACTAAAACCACAGGGAGAGAAAGCATGACTGTTTTGGAAATCAGAGGTCGACTAGGACATGGAATTGGCAGGGTTTTGAAGACAAACTTCATCTCCTTTACAAACTGTTCTAGAGCTGGTTCCTCACTTTCTGGTGGTCTTGAATTTGTTACTGAAGTTGATAACTTCAGTGTCTGATTTACATGAATTTGCATTAACTTATTTGCTCTAACTACCATTTTAAGCCAAGCACATTTAGCTTGACATTTCATGTACAGCCAAGTCCAAGTAAGCTTCCAGATTGAATGTAAAACTGGAGAGCTTCAGCCAGTTCTTTGGGTTCACCAGGTTTTTGATAAGGCTTGTCATATTTTACAAAGAAACCTAGTAATGAACTCAAAAGGAATCACAGAAACCCACAAATTCTCAAGAATTAGCTAAAAAATTGGACAGCTAAACCGAAGAAACAGTGAACCTAGTACTCAGCAAATCCAAAAACAATGAAACACTTTATTTAGAAACTTAAGCAGGGTCTAGACAAACTTAATTTTTTTCTAAAATTGAACTCCAAAATAGCTGAGTTTGTACGCTATTGGATGTGAAATGAAATCTCAATTTGACAATTGCTGAGACTAAAATTATGGAGTTTTAAAAGTAAGAAGAGAAAAATAAGTACTTCTTAATTCCCCCATTAAATATTAAAACAAATTTCAGGATCATTTCTCTAGGGACTTTAAAATCAGTTCACTTTTGGAGTAGAGGTGACAAAAAATTATATGCCATTCTGCAAAAGTTGGGTTCTGTTTATTTTCTCATTAAAAATTGGTCAACAACTTACCAATTAAGAACCATGGAAGTATTGTTACACTACTTCCTGCAAGTTTAGTCTTTTCAAGAACTACAGGTGCAATATTTTAGAGATTTGTTTGTAGAACCCTGAGCTCTCATGAAAGTAGCATACTTATTTAGGATTGCTAAAAAAATCTTAAAAAGATGGTCCACATCAGCTAGCCTCTCAAATGACCCTGACAAAATATTGGCATGTAAATAAAAATGATTTTATATCTTCAGACCAGTCTAAGATCCAAGTGAATAGCTTGTATGATCATAAGCACCAAGACAAAAATATTGCCTTCCAAAATCCTGCTAAAATTCCTGATCATATTTCTTTGGTGTAGGCCTCAAAAGTTAGAAGTTTTTTGTTAGGCAAAAATACTAGAACAGATTACATTATTAAATTAACCTTACTGCTTAGTACCTTTTAAGTCAATAAAATATCTTGATTTCTATTAATGAGATTAATTTCTATTGATTTATTAACTTTATATTTCTACTAATCAATAACATTGATTTTTATTTTAGGGCATATAAACAACATATTCCAAAAGTAACTTATTCAGTTTTAGAATATTAGCTCTCAGAATATAAATTTTTTTCAAGCATGATGTTGTTAATCAAGTTTTTTAAAGTAAGTTCCCTCTGAAGAACAGTCCCACTATAAAACATCCAAAATATAAACCAAAAATTTAAAATTAACTTATATCAAAAACAAATTTACATTAGACAATAAAAAAAAGCAAACAGTATGTGAAACATAAATCATTGTTTAGAATTTCTTTCAGAGGTTATGAAAACAAGTCACTTTAATCTGTGTTTCCCAAGAAAACTAAATCATAGAGTCAGCTCTTTTTCGATTGATTCTGATTTTTACAATATAAATGTCCAATTTCTGCACCATTGATTTAACTAGTCATGCAGTCAATAGCACAACAGTAAAAACCATAGAGAACAGACTATTTTTGAATGTTTTATTATATAATATTGGCAATAGTTCTTAAGGACATAAATTATATTGATGTTTATTCTTTTATAAAAGAATCATCCAAGTCTTTGAGAAAATGCCCTAAGAACATTAGGGCCTTATTTAATATCCCAGCAGAAAAATTAATTTAAAACATTTTATTTAAATAATATTATTTAATAAACTGTAAGAAGATATTAATACAATGCAATATATTACAAAGGAATAAAGACAAGTTATAGGAAACCAATTAAAAGAATGAATACTTTTTTTTTAATTTTATTTATTTATGTATACAAGAGCTGGGGTAAGGCTGGTGACTGGATTCGCCAGAGACAGAGCCAGTAGCAGAATAGGCAGACTGACTGAAGTACACTGCTGAGGGAAGCAGCAGTGAGGCAGGAAAGGTCTGCTTCACCATGTGGGTCCCCTCCCTGGCTGGGGATGGAACTCATGCTGCAGTGGCTGCAGAAGGCCCACAGTGCAGTGCTCAACCTCTTGCAACACCAGGGAGGCCCGAGTTGTTATACTTATATAATATTAATTTACAAGGTTGGAAGGATGATGGTAATATATCTGAATCATTCTGTTTAATATTATGTTGTAATCTTCTCATTGTACTACTAACTATAATACTAAACGATTTCTTCATACTCTACAAGGTCATTTAACAAAAGTGAGAACATGCTTTTTTGTCTCTGTGTCTAAAAATTTTACCTTTATAGATCTTACACTTTCAATATTTTTAAATTTTTTATTTGTATAATTTATTTTCTTATACCTTTTTGTTAATTTGGAGATAGTATTTTATTTCTCCCCTTCAGTGTAGTCCCTGTTCATAGTAGCCAGATTGAATACCTTTGTGTCTTTTAGCTTAATTCTTAATCTTTGATTTGATTAACCTTATAACACAGAGGAAAGAGATGGTGGAGATTATGCTTAAAATGCTGCCTCCCTAATTTTTGAGGTAATTCTTATACTTTGTGTGTAGCTCTGAATGTTAGAATATTCTTTATTATATTGAACATAAATGAAATTTCTTATTTACATTTATTTATACTTTCAACACTTGGATACAGATAGCATACTTTATATACCTTTACGGATATTTGAAAATAACTATTATATCCTTAGCATAAAAATAACTCTTCAATAATGATAATAAAATTCTTCAACCATTTTTCAATGACACAAGACACTGCATCATACTGATATGACTATTTTTAATAGGATTTTTCTGAAATCACAAGTTCAGAATTAAAGATAAAATATCAACTATGATTTAATACTAGTTAAACACTAATTTAATACTCTAATGAACTATATCACACCCTAAGCATCTTTCAAAGCATTATTCTTACCTTAGTGCCCCAAACCTGGGAATATAACGATTTAAAGTCAAAGAAAGATTATCAAAATTTTTCTTCTTGTGACATACAACCAGTGTGCATGTGTATTTGTGTGGAAGATGTTGTGGTGACAATACAGTTAAAGTAAACCAATTAATAAATGATGTGCTATTTTAGAAATGTGCTAAAAAAAAAAATTGAGAAAGGGAAGAGAACAAGGTAAGAATGATAGAGTTGGTGAAGACAAATGCTATTAAGCCTCTCTACAAGAATAGATTTGAGAAATGACCCCAGTAACATGACAGAGGAGTATACGTATTGGTTCAGTGTGCACACTTGCACATGTGCACACACCCATGCTCACATGTCTATAATCAGGCATGCGTGCCCGACACCCTTTGCACCCCCTACATTTACAAGGTCAAGTCCAGGGCCCCTGGTGGTGCAGGGGTTAAAGCCTCAGTGCTACCAAGCTACTGTGGCATGAGTTTGATTCCCCACCAGGGAGCTGACCCACATGGCACAGTAGTAGTTTCCAAGGTAAGAAAACAATTATAAAGATTATGAAGAGAAAGTAAGTATAGTATGTGGGAAAAATAGTAGATTGCTCTAAGTATACTATGCTGAACAATTAGAAGACCAAATTACATACTTTTTAATTTTTTTAAATTTAATTTTTATCCATTCAAAAGCTGAGGTACAGGCCGGCGGGGGGGGGAGTGGGGGGGAACTGGATAAGAGGATTTATCAGAGACAGAGTGGGGAGCAGAATAGGCAGATCTACTGAAATACACTGTTGAGGGGAGCAGCAGGCTAGGCAGGAGAGGTCTGCTTGTCACGTGAGTCCCCTCCTTGGCAGGGATCAAACTCACACTGCAGTGTCTGCCAAAGCCTCATATTTCAGCATTAAAGCCCTTGCACCACCATATAGGGAGGCACTATATACCTTTTAATACTCTATCTCCTCATTCCTTATTTTCTTTTACCTTGCTAAATTTGGCCCTCTGTTGAAAATATTATCACATAATTTTATCTTTTGGTGTTTTTATTATGTGATTCATATCATTGATTATATTGTTAAACATAAGACAGACATGGTCAGACTCCAATGACACAGGAAAACCCTTTCTGCCTGATAATAAGAGCTCTTGTTGTCACATGTTAATCATGGAAACAATTGTGTTTTTGAGAGCTTGAAAATTTCTAAATTGAAGAAATTTTTAAAATTGTGTGTAATCATCTCTAGGCAAAAATGTTTACTCAGTTGACTGAGAATCAGTAAACGATTTGTATAAACCTG
Source organism: Galemys pyrenaicus (assembly GCA_019455555.1). Classification (NCBI taxonomy): domain Eukaryota; kingdom Metazoa; phylum Chordata; class Mammalia; order Eulipotyphla; family Talpidae; genus Galemys; species Galemys pyrenaicus. The sequence continues at coordinate 972,069 of JAGFMF010011574.1, read as the reverse complement.
TATATTATATGTATAATATTTATAAGTTCTTATGTGATATATATTTTAACACACTATTAAGGGTACTCCACCAAAATTTAAAATCAAGCAGAAGTAATGACCTGAATACCAAGGGTTTCAATCAATTCTAAGAGTGTTGTTAAAAAAACAATGATGACACTCAGTGAATATGATCATGAGTCTCCAGTAAGGAAGTTACTTCACACAGATATGGAGGATAGACAGTTTAAATGTTTTAATGATGAGCCAGGTAAATCCAGAACCATGTGTCCTGGGGAAAGGAGTGAACTTACTTACTTAGCAGTGTTTGATTGGAAGCAGTTTCTAGGAACTGAACAAGACTTTTGAAACAGGCCTGGGGTGGAGGTCCTATAGCCCCATGGACAGTGGCCAATAGAGGAGAGGTCACGTCTGTGAGTTCTTCACTCAGGCACATGTTTCCAAGGTGACTCAGTGTAGGCACAGGAAGGTACAGAAGGGGTCTCTGTGACCCAGGCAGTTGGGTCAAGGAGAAGTTCTGGAGCCCTTGGTGGCTTTTTCAGTTTTCTTAATCTTTCTGTATCAGAGGTGACCAGATACACAGCAGGTAGGGGTGCCAGGGGTCTAGGAGGTTGGCAGGCCTCCTAGTCTCCAACAAATCTTCATTCTCTCTGGGCTCTCTATTGTTGCTGCTACCACTTCTCCTTCTGATGCCTCTGCTACTGCTGCTGCTGCTGCTTGGCGTCCCCATGATGCTGCCCTTCTATGCCCAGTGTCTCAGCCAAGGTGCTCTCACCTACACATGCCCACACCCTACTCCAGGTGCCTCCCATCAGGCACGTTTGTAGGACTGCAGGTGTCTATCTATTATTAATGCTGATGGTGGGAGGGTGGAAAAACCTGATAATTTTCATTTATACCACACCCAGACTCAAGAAACAATGGGGGTTATTTAACAAAAAGGAGAAACAAGGAGTCCTTAAGGTCACAAAGTGGCCCAATATCTCACTGTAGGTAGTGTCCATGATGTCCAAAAGTCCTAAGCAGAAGGCTGCTCATCCAAGATGGTGTTGTCCCACCACTGAGGGCCTGGAGCTCAAGACATGCTGGCTGCGAACAAGGATCCAAGTCATTACAACAGCTGGAGGTGCTCCCATGCAGCTGCTGAGATGATGCCACAGCAGCCCACAACAACACTCTGAAGGCAGGGATGGACAGCACTGGACACTGGACCAAAAAGCAATGAAGGCAACAGCACCAGGAGGTGCTGCTGGGAAATTAACAGCTCCCATAGGTGGTCCACACAGTTTCTGTCACCCACAGTGCTAGACAGCACTTAGCACTGGCCAGTAGTGCTGGTCACTAGTGTTACAGCTTTGTAGGGTAAATGAAGTTGGTCAGGCTTTAATGACATTGAGCTCTGTGACTAGCATCTGTGACCTTGATTTTTTTTAATATTTATTTTATTTATTTATACATATAAGAACTGGGGTGTAGGCCAGAAATGTGAGGGATGAGATTCACCAGAAACACAGTGGGGAGTAGAACAGGAGGATCTATGCAAATATACTGCTGAGGGGAGCAGCGGGCAAGACAGGAGAGGTCTGCTGCACCATGTGGGTCGGCTCCCTGGTGGGGGATCAAACTCTTGCTACAGTAGCTGGCAGTAGCTTGATAGCACCGGGACTTTAACCCCTGCACCACACAGATGCACCAGGGCTAGGGTGCCTGCCAGCCTCCTGGATCCCCAAACCCCCTGACTACCATGTACCTGGTCACCTCTGAAATAAAGGGCAATAAAACCCTAAAAAAGTCACCAAGGGCTCCAGGACTCCTCCTTGACCCATCTGCCAGAATCATTGAGAACCTGTTCCATGCCTTCCTGGTACTACAGAGAGGAAGAGACAACGAGAGAACACCAGAGAAAGCCCAGAGAAAAGAGGGTAGATATTTGCAGGGTGCTCAGGTTGCTGTCTTGTTCCCCCTGCTTACCATAAAAACGTGTGAAGATGACGCCAAGGGCTCCAAAGTTCTCTTTTAAACTGTTAGAAACACTGGTGAACCTACTGAGCCTGGGGTGGTTGCAAAACAAAATCTTTATAAGTTGTTGAGCCACATCAGTAACAGACAGCTCTACAAGGCACTAGGCCTCTTCAGGGTTATCAAAGGCAGGCCGGAAACAGGCAGCATTTCCCGGACTCTGTAAAGCTGTCCAGCTTCTCTGTGGAGCTTTTAAGCTTCACTTCTTCCCCTGGAAGTCAGCTGCTAGCTGTGTCTGAGAGAATCCAGTCTGATGAGAAAGTGTGTGGTTCAAGTGAGTAATAAGTCCATGCCTCAGAGAGTTCCAGGGTCCCCTCCCCAGTCTGACTGCAGCAGTTTCAGTCATATGGCTGATAGGACCATATCCCATCAGCTCATACTTCACAGCTAATGGTCCACTCCATAATCCAGGCACCAAATGTACCTTGGCCTGACTCTACTGCCTGCAATTGGAGGGAGTCACAGCACAGGAGCAGCCCATGCGACCCCAGGGTGTGGTGTGCTAGGGAGGAACCATTGCCACCCACCATCACTACTGGCCTCTACCAGCAGCCTGAGCCCCAAGCAGGACCACTCCATCCAAAAGCAGTACTCTGGGGCCTCCCTGGTGGCACAGTGAGTTAAGCAACGCACTATGAAGCACTATGAAGCAGACCGCAGCCACTGCAGCACAAGTTCGATCCCTGCTGCCAGCCTGGGCCGGCCAGGGCGGGACCCACATGGCGCAGACCTCTCCTGCTGTGCCCGCTGCTCTCCTCACCAGTGTACTTCCATTGATCTGCCTGTTCTGCATCCCACTCTCTGTGGTGAATCCTCTCACCGCCCCCCTCCACGCACACCTCTGGCCTGTACCCCAGTGCTTGTATGCATAAATAAAATAAATCTTTAAAAAAACAAAACAAAAAAAAAGTACTCTGGAGCCAAGTACCAGAGCCCTGAGTGAGAGGGGGAGGGGTCTCCTAGTTTCATTTCAGTGGAAACAAGTATCAGTAAAGTCAGGATTTTAAAAGCTTTATTTTAAGCAAAATTGTTTAGTATGGAATGAATATTTTTAAATTTGCCATGCTAACATTTGACCAAAAAAAAAAGCAATTATAATTTTGGTACTGAAAACCATAGACCATTTTTCAGATAAAATTAATAAAAATGAGACACAAAAAGACACAGTCTAATGAAAACAAATCTTATTCTGTATGTTTGTTCATAGTTATTATTATTTTCTTCTCCTCTGCTGCCTCCTTTTCTTTCTCTTTCTACTGGCTGGCTCACATTTCATTGTATTTGAGTTCTATAACTTATATAAGCAAGCTCATGTTGATGGATATTATGTCTAGTTATTACCATGTCACAGTGAATAGTATTGACCATATTCTATTTTTAAAATTCAGTACATCTATGGTAAAATTTTTAGAAATTAAATTGTCAGGGAAAATATACATTTACACTTTTATTGTCTGATAGAGTGTAGTTTGTACCGATTCACATGCCCGCTAATTTTCCTACATCTTTTCAACAGAGTATTTAATCAAACATTTTGCTTTAGCCAATCTGATGGAGAAAAATGATTTTAATTTTAATTTGCCTTACCATGAATGAAATTGAATCTCTTTTCAGATATTTAAGATTTATTTTTGTTAATTTCCCAGCATGTTTCAAATTTTGGTTTTGGCTTAGTTTTCCAGTAGCTTTTAGGATATTCTCTACTCATTCTTACAAACTCTTTCATAGTAAAGTCAGTTGCTAATCTTTTGATTTTATTTGTATGAATTTCAAACATTTTGTTTAGCAGTATACTAAGGAGTTCAGAATGTTCAGTCATACCAAAAAGTCATTATTTTATAACTTAAAAATATTATTTTATGAAACATTGACTTTTCTTATATTTTATCAGATTTGTCCTTTTTAATTATATTCTTAACCATCAGAATCTGTTTTTTTATGTTGTGATGCTGAGATTAAATTTTCGTTTCCCCCTCCTCTCCAGTGTTGTTACTCAGATCCCTGCAAACTACCTTTTATGTGATCCATCTTTTCTTTAGTGGTTCTTCTTGAATGGTTATTCCTAATCAACTGTTACATTTCACTCTGTTAGTAAAGAGTGTGGAAATTTGGGAAAAACAAAACAAACGAAGGCATGCAAATAATCACAGCTCCTTATAATCTGCTTAGCAATGAGAAAATTAATTTTTTCAACATCAGCTTTCTTTAAAGTATGGTTAGTGTTGGTTAGCATTACTTTTTAACACTGAGGATTAAATTAGATACTATTCTTTCTGTGCTCCTTTTTGCTTCAAGTGTTTTAACCTATTGAGAGCACCAAGATGTCAGTTTCACTATTTATGTTAGCAACATACCCACTGGTGTGGGTCCAGATTACTTGAGAATCCATTGGAAATTTAAATACAGTGGTCCCAACCCATGAGGATGTAAGTAAAGTTTGAAAACTACTGTTCTACACCATTAAACTGAATTAATTGATAACTGCCTTAGGAAGGATGAGTACTTTTTTTTTAAAAAAAAGGTTACATATAGTTTAGGGAGAAATTTGCTTTGTTTACGTTGTAGCTGAGCATCCAAAATATTTTATCTACTTCATGATTTTCCTTATGACTACTGTGTTTTCATCAATAGCTTGAAAACAGGTATTTTCAATATAATGGAAAATGATCACAGATTGTATAGGAGTAGCACAATGAACTGTGTCTCTTTAGTAGTTTTGCTATTCAGATATAAATGAGTTTCTGTATCACCTTTTTTTTTGAAAGCTAATTTAATGGAGTTATGTATTAGTCTCTTCTTATTTATGTATCTAAATTTACTCTTGGATTATATCTTTCTTTTTTTTTTTCTGTTTGACTCCTGTTTCCTTAACTTCTTGTGGTTTTACATTTTAATTGTTTAAACTCAACATTTACATAGCTTAAAATATACTCGCTCTAATAGTAAAAGCTTACTATATTAAATAAACAACAAAGCAATTTTAAACAATGTAAATTGATATTTTATCCCCTTCCACCCTATTACTGTGATTCAGTGACCTTTAAATTGCAGCTTTGGAGATATAATAATGTAGATGGTGGTGTCAGTGATTTAATTCTCAAAATGTTTAATGTCAATTCTTCCCCTCAAGGAGTAAATGCTATATTGGGAAATGAGCATAAAGCTAGGAGCAGAGGTCAAAGCATAAGTACACTGGCTCTGTTTCATACTAATAAATTCATATACTCAATTGAGAGATAGTAAATTGAAAGGAATAGATGAAACTGAGAAACAAAGTTCAACCCCTTGACTCAAGTATCCCACAAATTCCTAGTTTGAAAGTTTCTTAAAAACATACGTTTTTACTGACTAAAAACAAATCAACAAATATACTTTGCTTATACCTGTACAAGTCAGAATCTGGAATATTTTAATATCTGTTAAGTCTGAAATATTAGCTTAACCAATCAAAGAATACATAGTCTTAAGGTATTATCTATTTAATATTTCTATTTATCTATTTAATATTATCTATTTAATATTAATCTATTTAAATATTTATCTACAAATATTTAAATATCTCTTGAGTATAAAAACTTAATGGGAAAAAACTTTCACATATGCAGATACTTTTGTACGTTAGCACTTAAAACATTATATGGAAACTAGCAGACACTAAAGTAATATATTATCCACCAATAATTTCATTGATTTTCATTTATTTACACAATGTAGGTTGTTACTAGAATAAAGGATAGAAGGAGAATATTGATTAGGTTTGTGTACATTTAAATAAATTATCACAACAGCAATAATATAAGAAACTATGAAACAAAGAGAAGGGAAAAAAAGAAACAGGGGGAAGATTTATTTTTCTGCAAAGTTTCACACTATCTTGCAACTTAAAAGCTATCTTTCACTGGAAGATATCCTAAAGTGTGGAAATTCTAAAGTGTGGCAAAACTTATTTGAAAAAATGAGATTATAGATTATATCAACAACTAAAGCAGAAACTGGACAAAGGGGCAGGAATGATTACAAGGTGCCAACCAGAAGTAGGAGGACAATTGTTGCATTTGATTTTGATACGTAACTAAGAGTTTCCATGTTTTAAGTCCAAAATTAATGTCATAAATACTTTGGAAAAATATGAGTAAAGTCTGCTTAAAGATACAAATGTTGGCTGCTTAGAGGAAAACAAAATAAACAGGTTATCAGTTAGTAAACAAAAGATTTTTCAGACAAACTGAAATTGTAGAATGAAAATACTCTCATTGATGAGTTATCAAATCTAAAAAATTCCTCCCCAACTATTGAGTTTATCAATAGTTGGTTCTCAGATTGATAGCAATCCCTTTTAAAGTTCAGTTAGAAGAAATTGATTTATGACCTTATATTGACTAAAGAAATATTAGAAACCTTATATGGAATTAAAGAAGATATGTCGGTGACCTTTCTTGCTTCTTGCATTAAGCTTAAGATAACATACATAGAGAAGGTTTTTTATTTTTCAGTGGCATTCTGTCTCTCAAATAGAATGTATCTGAATATTTGACTCTCAGAAACACAGTCACAATAAAATCCACTACTTAAATTTTCATTAGTTTCTGATTGTAGAGCTGAAATTAATTTTCTCCAAGAGTATGATATCTTCTTTACATTTGACTCCATGTAATTTTGTCTTAGCATTTAATTAATCTTTTCAAATACATAACAGTAAGATGAAGAAATGTCTTATTGATTCTCTTTAACAGTAAAATTCAAAGAAACATGTACTTAGTGTAATTGAATCTTAATTAAACTAAAAATAGATGATAATATATTTGTTCGATTTTAAGACCATGAAAATGCAGTTTAAAAATGCTCAAACAAAATAAAACAGAGAGATAGAAGAGTCTTTTTGGTTCTCTTTTATCAAGCTTTGACTGAATAAGAATATAAATAGCTGATTAAAGTTATCTTCTTATGGGATAAAACTTTCCACATTGCAAAAACAAAAGAAACAAATGAAAAGCAACACCCCTACAATATTTAGTAGTCATTCAAAACTTTAAAATTTGGATTTTAGATCTTAGAAGAAAAAGAACATTTGTTTGATGTTCAATCACTTAGCTGTCATATGTGTGCTTTCCAGTGGAAATAAGCAAATATTTCAAAATAAATAACTAGAATTACCTTTTGGGGAAAAAATAATGCTTAATAATTTTTTTATCGGTTGGAATTAGAGAGAAATTTATGGATAACTTTTTTTCTTGTTTGAGTATTCTTTGTAATCATAGTGGATTTTATTTCTGTAATGCCATATATAACTTACTTATTTTACATGGAAAAAATCATCTATGTATTATACATATATATCATATATATTCCTTTCACATTCTTCTTAGCATTTCTATTAGTTTTTAAAAAGTTATTTTTCTTAGAACTGTGCTAAGTATTTTTAATACAGGTACTTTTTGGATAGTCCCATCAGGTATAGCCACTGTAATTCACGCACCACCAAATCAGTTATAGTCCATCAGAATAGGCCATTGTGCTTCCTTCCAATTTTGTTCTTAACCCTCCCCCAGCTCTTCCCACTTCTGAATGCTTCAGTCAGTTTTCAAGAGTTAGTTTTTTTTTTTTAAAGATTTATTTATTTATGCATACAAGCACTGGGGTACAGGCCAGAGGTGTGCGTGGAGGAGGGGGGGTGAGAGGATTCACCACAGAGAGTGGGATGCAGAACAGGCAGATCAATGGAAGTACACTGCTGAGGGGAGCAGCGGGCACAGAAGGAGAGGTCTGCCGCACCATGTGGGTCCCCTCCCTGGCCGGCAGCAGGGATCGAACTTGTGCTGCAGTGGCTGCGGTCTGCTTCATAGTGCGTTGCTTAACCCACTGCGCCACCAGGGAGGCCCCTCAAGAGTTAGTTTTTAAGCTTGTCTTTAACCTGTACTTTACTCTATATTCCACAGATTAGTGAAACCATCAGTATTTATCTTTCTACTTCTGAGTCACTTAATGTTATCCCTTCTAGTTCTATACATAAACATATTGTCACAAATATGTTTGAATTTTTTTGATTGCTGAGTGATATTCTATTGTCAATATATATCAAATCTTATGGATCCACTCATCTGTTGGGTGGCACTTATGTTGTTTCCATCATTTGACTATAGTAAACAGTGCTGCACTGAGCATGAGCATGCAAGTTTTATTTTTAATTGCTTTTCATCTTTTTTTCTCCAAAAATACCTTTAAAATATTTTTTTAATAAACAGTTCTTGTCATGCTATTTATTACAGTGGGCATTTTAGCACATGAATTAAAAATAGTTTGCACAAGTTTGGTAAGAAATAAATCAGAAAGAAAAAAGACAACTAAAAGATGATTTTACCTATTTGTGAAATATAAAACAACAAAAAAGGAAATTCAAAACCCAACCAAAAAACCCAGAAATCTGACTGCAGAAGTGAGCTACAGAAGGGCAAATGAAGCATAAGGAGCAAAAGGTGGGGGGGGGGGGAGTCTATGGACTATATATTTGTCAAAAAAAAATGAAGTCTTATGGATTCAACAAGTAATTAACTCATTAGTTTGAATCAATGCCTGCAGTAGACACAGGCTTGCTTAATAACACGTAATATTAGTCATGTGTGAGTATGTTCTTTTATTGTGAGATCTTGCTAATATTTTGTCAGTAGGGGCAGAGCACAAACTAGTACTTAGCAGTGATGCTATAAAGTGAAAGAATAAAATTTAATCTGATGTGAGGACCAAGTGGCATAATTTACATTTCCATTGACAATAATATGGCCACATAGTATTATCACTGCTGCTTTCAATGTCTGTGTTCCAGCATTAAATAACACTCCCTGTCCAGAGTTGAGGTCATTTTCACTCCATAAAATCCCATGAATACCCTCAGAATTCATTTAGCCTTGGTACTGATACTACCATAAGATAATGCAGAGACATCACATACAGAATATTATGAAAAAGCCAAGATTTCTGAGGGAATATATCTTTGAGTCACAAATGAAGAACAGATATTAGTCACATAAAGTTGGGAAGTGTTAACAAAGACTCACAGATTTAAAATAATAGCTGAGGGGCCTCCCTGGTGGCACAAGGGGTTAAACACCATACTATGAAGCATCAGCAGTCACTGCAGCATGAGTTTGGTCCCTGGTCAGGGAGCTGACCCACATGGCGAAGCAGACCTCTCCTGTCTCGCCTGCTGCTCCCCTCAGCAGTGTACTTCAGTAATTCTGCCTGTTCTGTTCCCTACTCAGTTTCTGGTGAATCCTCTCATCACCCTGCACCTCTGCCCTGTACTCCAGTTCCTGTATGCATAAATAAATCTTTACAAAAATAAAATAATAACTGAGGGAGTTTCATGGAAGATGGTTAGACTGCAAGACCATGAATAGCGAATGAGCCTGATAATGTGGGCAGGTGTCACAATCTAAACTTAGACAATCTGTCAGTTTATGGAACTGAAATTTTACCAAAAAAAAAAAAAGAGAGAGTGAGTGAGAGAGAGAGAGATAATACTGGTATAATTTTATCTAGAGTGTTCCAGAATTAGATATGTTTTAAGGTGGTTAACTTGTTAAGTTGGCAATTATGAAGAAAATCTATATGATAAGAGCAATACTATAGGCAACCAAACCTGAGACTTTTGTATCTATCTGGTTTAAAGGGAAAAAAGTAAATATCTGGGGCATTGATAGAGGTATATAGATACATTGATAGAGGTATATAGATACATTGATAGAGGTATATAGATACATTGATAGAGGTATATAGATACTGTAAATTGTGAAGACTGCTGAGATTGATTGAATTCTGTGAAAACATTTGTGAGAAGGTTCAGTTAATTTTCTTGGGTAACTGGATTGATGGAGTTATATCTAGCGAAGACACAGACTAAAAATAAGAGAAGACAAAAAATAAAGTTTAAGCGTTGATTGTTTGGTGCCCTAGATATGCAGAGACCAGCCAAACATATCTGTTGTTCAAGAAATTGCTATGAACTAGAATACTGAATGAAGATAAAGAATAGACCTCTCCACCATGTTCACAAAAGGCCTCCCCAAGATGTGCCCTTTTGAACTCTACTACACTACTGGTGGGTATGCAAGCTCATCCAACCTTTATGGAAAGCAGTGTGGAGGTTTCTCAAACTACTAAGAATAGAACTTCCATATGATCCAGCAATCCTATTCCTAGGAATATACCCATAAGACAAAAACAAACACTGATTCAAAAGAATACTTGCATCCCTATGTTTCTAGCAGCACTATTTACAATAGGTAAGACGTGGAAACAACCTAAATGCCCAAAACAGATGACTGGATCAAGAAGAATTGGTACATATACACAATGGAATACTATTAAGAAATCAAAAAAGATAAACTAGAGTCACTCATAGAAACACTCATAGAAACATAGAAATCCCTAGAAGGGATTGTGCTCAGCAAAATAAGTCAGAAGACAAAAAAAAAATAACAGATGGTTTCACCCCTAGGAGGAATATAAGGGAACCAAATAAGCAACTAAGGAAAAGAATAATGACAATAATAATAATGATGATTTAAAAAAAAAAAAAAAACAAAAAGAAAAGGACAAATAGGGGGCACTTGGTAGGGAGTGGGGAGGGAGTGAGTTGAGGGCAGAAAGAGCACAAGGGACTGAGGTGATGGTGCACTGGTGAAATGGTGGTGGGAAACCAATGGGGACCACAATGATGTCAAATATATATAAATAAAGGAGAGAAAAAAAAGATTTGCCCTTATGCCATGTGCTTTATCAAACCAAGTTAATGAAGGCCCTGTTCTACCTTCTTAAGTAAAAAAAGTTGAGATTCTTAACAGAATTAGGGTTATTACCTAAAATAAACTTTCTAATAACATATCTAATGGCAGGGCAAACATCTAGTTATAGAACACCTTTTCATCTTAAGAGTCATCCTATCTTTAACATATGTATTCCCTTCCTGTTGTTTTTGTTTTGTTTTATTTTGTTTTTTGAAGTTCCAGACTCATTCCATTCCTGAGATCAGTACACCTACCACCATATTCTTTCACTACCTTCAGAATCATGTTATGTAGACTCTCCATATGTATGTAACCAATTTTTTCCTCCTAACCTGCCTCATGTAATTTGATCATTACACAAGGTTCAGAAAAGACCAGAAGTGTGAACTTTCCCATTCTCTCCCTCTTCCACAGAGACATCAGTAGAGTGTGTAGGTGGTGAAAACAAATGATGGATGTGATAATCTGAATCAAACATACAGCATAAGGAGTATAGTGGACTGAAAATAAAACTGAGTAAAGACATCACTTAGTGGGTCATCAGAGAAAAAAAAAATCAATATATAATAATCAAGAAGTCCAGGGAGAGAAAGAATAGAAGGTGTCATAATCATGGATGCCTTTATTAAATGAACATCTACTAATGCAGCTAAGATTATAAGAACAAAAAACTGACAAATGATGCATAATATACAATATAGGATATTATTGGTAACCATACTAAATAGATAGAAACCCACTGTGTTTGCAGATGTGGTTACTGGGAAATAAAGGAAGAGATAAAGCATGTACCATTTTAAGACATTTGTATAAAAAGAAACAGAATGGACCTATAACTTAATGTAAAATTAAAACACATAAATGAATCAATGAATGATCAAAGAGGAAGTAAGGCTAAGTCAGGAAAGATGGACATAAATGAAAGATACAGGGCCTCCCTGGTGGCACAAGGGTTAAAGTCTCAGGGTTATCAATCTATTACCAGCCATTATGGCACGAGTTCCATACCCAGCCAGGGTGCTAATCCATATGGCACAGCAGACCTCTCCTGTCTTGTCCCCAGTTACTGTATTCATAAAGGAATAAAAATAAATCTTTAAAAAAAAGAGAGAGAAAGATACAACATCAACAGGGAGGTACAAGTTAGAAGGTGCAAATATAGAATTATTTATGAAAATAAAACCAGTCATATACTCTATCCATCCATATTTAATATATATTTACATATGTTTGGTTTTGATGCTGTATTTATAGCTTTTAGAAGCAAAGTAAAACTGGATCACATTCATTGAGTTACAATTTAAGACAATCTAATCTTAGAAATAATGAACTAGATAAGTTATATTTAATTCAAATTACTACTTATAAGCTGTTCTTTAAAATATGGAAAGCATAGGGGAAAACCATAAAGATATCCTGATAAAAAAAACAAGCTTACATTCTTTTTGGAATTGAAAAGCTAGTGGAATTCAAAGACTAGTAAAATATTACATGAGTTAATATAAATATTTAACAGGCCAGCTGATGTATTCTATTCAGGTTTAACTAGCAACTTTACACCCCTCTGTATTTCTACTCCTGACTGCACTGACACCTGTTCTACTCAATTCTAAAATAAAATGTACATCAGATTTTCTTAGTGGATTGTAAACATATTCAAAGGTATTCTAGGGTGAGGATGTGTGCATGGTGCAAATTGCTTTTTAATATTTCTAGACATATAAACCTCCCCTTAGCCATCCTCCTCACACAACTTCATATTAACCTAATGATCTGACTACAACAAATTGTCGAACTGCATTTTGCTGCCAAACCATTTTACAGTTACGCTGTTGCTTTGTGCTTGCCCCTTTTTGTTCAGCCAAATAATCTGCTATTCAGTTCCACAGCATAGTAAAAAGTGATACTTGGGGATTTGGAATGAATGTAATCATATACCCAGCAAGACAAATATTATCAATTTATTTTCAGTGTATTCTACTATGCATATTTTGTATTTAGTAGTAGAATTACAGCTTTATTAAGAAAACATAAATTTATTTTATTGTTGCTTACCATTCAAAAATATTTGTAAGTATATCATGGTAATTCACAATAATACATATTGAATAGCATTTCCCCATTCAAAAAATGTTTTATAACTGTTAATTCCACTGTTAGATGAACAGCTTATAATTATGTAGTAATAATATTTGCCTTGGGGTATGCCAGGTTTAATTTTTAACTTTGATTTATATGGCCTTTGAACACCAAAAGAATATAGTACTCCTTCTCTGAGAAGGAAAGCCATACACCATATATATATTGCTAAATTTGCGTGATAAAACATAAGTAATGGTAGTTAGTCAATTTTTTTCAGTAACCTTTTGCTTTATGACTTTCTAATTCTTATCACTTTAGTCATTCAGTTATTCTCTCTACCATTCAATTTATATTAATGTGTTCTAGTATTTTACCTTAGCTAAGTTATGTTTATGTAAACAGTTCTTACTTATCCTTATAATTTACATAACCCATATTTGGAGGCAGATACAGTTTTATGTTTTTATTATTATTTTTTCTTTATTTATATTTACTTGACATCAATTGTAATCCCCATGTATTCCCCATAACCATTTCACCAGTGCACCATCACCTCAGTCCCTTGTGTTCTTATGTGTCCTCAACCGTCTCCCTCCTCCTCCCCACCAAGTGTCCCCAGTTTGTCCTTGTCATTTTGCTTTTATTGTGTTTATTATTATTATTGTTGTTGTTGTTATATTCTTTTCCTTGATCCTTATTTGGCATATCAAGGATTATAAGATTATCTATGATTTCCTTATATTCCTCCTAGGAGGGAAACCATCTGGCATTTTTCTTTTGCCCTTTTGCCTTCTGACTTATTTTGCTGAGCATAATCCCTTCTAGCTCCATCCATGTTCCTATGAATGTGTCTATTTTATCTTTTTTGATTGCTGAATAGTATTCCATCGTGTATATGTACCACAGCTTCCTGATCCACTCATCTGTTTTGTGGGCATTTAGGTTGTTTCTTGGTCTTACCTATTGTAAAGTGTGCTACTATAAACATAGGGGTGCAGGTATTCTAATGAATCAGGTTTTTTTTTTTGGTCTTTTGGGTATATTCCTAGGAGTGGGATTGCTGGATCCTATGGAAGTTCCATTCTTAGTAGATTGAGAAACCACCATGCTGCTTTCCATAATGGTTGGACCAGCTTGCATTCCCACCAGCAGTGTAAGAGAGTTCCTTTTTCTCCACATCCTCGCCAACATTTGTTGTTGCTACTTTTTTGGATATGTGTCATTCTCATTGGTGTGAGGTGGTATCTCATAGTGGTTTTGATTTGCATTTCTCTGATGACAAGAGAAGTTGAGCATTTTTTCATATGCCTATTGGCCATTTGCATTTCCTCTTTGGAGAACTGCCCTTTTAGCTCTTTTGCCCATTTTTTGACTGGATTGTTTACTTTGTTTTTGTTTAGTCTGGTTAGTTCTTTGTGGATCTGTGTGATAAGTCCCTTGTCAGTAATGTTGTGTGCAAAGATTTTTCTCCTAGTTGGTGGATTGTCGCTTTGTTTTGGTTAGCGTGTCTTTTGCTGTACAGAAGCTTTTAAGTTTGATGTAGTTCCAGCTGTTTATCTTTTCCTTCACTTTCTTTGTTTTAGGTGCTGCATCTCTAAAGATGTTATTGATGTGTATGTCATGTAGGGTTTTGCCTACTTTTTCTTCAATATATTTTATGGTTTCAGGTCTTATATCTAATTCTTTAATCCATTTTGTGTTGATTTTTGTGCATGGTGAAAGCTGAGCAGATATAGTTTTAAACATATCAAGGACTATAAGATTGTCTATGATTTTCCCACAGATATTTGTAAGTTTGAATTGAATGGTTACAATTTCATCATTTAGTTAATTTGTGAGATGCCTCCTGCCCAAAAATACAGTTCTATTTATTCAAGGATGTTGTTTCATGTTATATCTTAGACCAATATATTGTTAACAAATGGTTAATTAGTTCTTGGTACTGTTTTAGAACACACTTTTGTCAAGGAGATAATTCTTTAAATGATTCTCATCTGATGCTTAAACTTAAAACAATTACTTTAAAGTATAATAATTTGAATAATATATTCAAATAGAAATATAAAAGACTATCTTAATGAGAATAAAAATGTAGGTTAATAGATTCCCCACTTACTGATCAATCAGTTTAATAGTTGCATTTTCTTAATCTTATAAATGAATATTCTGTCATTGTCTTCAGACAGAGTGTTTTTAAGAGCTCTTTGTTTGACATGATCAAACTAGCATTGCAATTATTTTTCCCCCTCATCAATTTTTTGCCTATTTTCAAGTCTATGATAAATTTGCTAATCAGAAAATTCCACATCTTTTCATTTCTTTCCTATCATTCTATCACTGACACTGCTGACCAACCTCCACTCATCAAATTCGTTTAACACCTATGACCCTGAACTAGCTTTTATTTGATATTTTTCTTTTTGACAGCTCCTGTTCTTTCCCTCAGTCAGTTGATCTGTCAGTCTGTCAATAATAAGAAATAATCATAAATAAACTTTGACCTCAAGGAATTCAAAGACACACAATGCAATTTTATATACCTTTTTCTTTATATTTATTTAATAAGGATGCTCAGTGACTATTACAGTTTTTTTAAAGAGCTTAATCCTTTCAGTTTTTCTTTATCTACTTTTATTTTTTTATCTCTTTTATTGAAACAATATTACATCATAGCGTTCTATAAATTGGAAGTGTTCATTACTGAGAATCAACATTAAATTCTCAACACCAAATGTATTCTTCATCGTACCTTTATTCCCTTTCTTAGAAATCTCAAATATTTCTTTGTAGTTTAAATTTCTACCTTAAGTTCCTAATTCTACCCAAATCTTGACTTTTGATAAAAATATGGAGCTTGAAACATGACTCTTGTACTTGTTGAGGCCTTAGAAAATCCCATAACATTTTTGTTCTCTCTCAGTCCTATAAAAATGAAACTGGATTAAATTACCATTGATATCTTTTACAATATTAATATTCTATTTTGTCACACATAATTTCTAGCTGGATGTCCCAAATATGTCATGTTTTTCACTCCAAATTAGTTTTCTTTCATGAATTATTTGTCAGCTATTATTACATGATTTTATACGTATGTATGTATGTATCAATCTTTCTATCTGTATATAGACACATGCACACAATTCATCTCTTACCTTTTCCTGATCTTGAAATTTAATTATTTTCCTATGAGAAAGAATATTGGACTCTCTTATCTTTATTAATTTTGGCATATTCAAGATGTCATTCAGAGTATAAAACAAAACATTGGATATATATGAGGTATTTCAGTTTAAAGTTGTAAATAATATGTTGCAGTATTCAAGGAATGAAAGTTAGCATAATAGATTCAATTATCTCAAAAATGAGAATTTAGTGTTTAAGATTTTTAAATTATTTAAGCATATGGTTTTATTATTGAGTATATAAAGTCTAAATCTAGAGAGAAAAGCATGATAAGAGATGAGAATGGAGAACAGTATAGAATCAAGTTGCTGAGGGGCCTTATATATCATATTAAGAACCTTGAATTTTATTTTAATGGTAGTATACCCATGAATTTATTCATTTATTTATTTATTTATTTATTTATTTATTTATTTATTTATTTATGCATAAAAGAGCTGAGGTACGGGACAGAGGCAGGAGGTGAGAGAATTCACAGAGACAGAGCAGGGAGTAAAACTGACAGATCAACTGAACAACACTGCTGAGGGGAGAAACTGGTGAAGCAGGAGAGGTCTGCAGCTGTGCCTTATGGGTCCTCTCCCCATTCAGGGATCGAACTAGCTGCAGAAGCTCCACAATGCAGTGTTCAAACCCTTGCACCCCTAGGGAGGCCCCCACAGAAATAACTTGTATGGAATTATGATATGATCATTTCTGTGATAAAAATTCAACTTTTGAATTAGTTGCCCAATTCTTTGGAAGAAAAAGAAAATAAGTGTCTATAGGCAACTAGTTTAGGAAATGAAAATTTATTCTTAGTAAATAATACTGAATCATATTTAATTATTATATAATGCATCCTTCATATATTGTATAGTCCTGAATCTTATTCAGTTCTTACAACTGAGAGAATTTTGTGAATTTATATTTCAGAAGAAATTTGCCTAGAATTCATAAAAATTAAAATGACATTTCAACATCACTTTTCATTTTTGAGAAACTTTAGTGTTCTTTATATTGTACAGAGATTTTTAAGTATGATTGACCACATATTTCTTATTACAATTCAGCACTGGGTATTTAGCATTTTCTTCTACTACACAGATCCATTATACAATGAAAAGAAATATGAGAAGGCTGAGGTATCTCCTTTACACTTGTTCATGTTTTTTCTTGCCAGAGAATTGATTCCTTGGCCCTGTTCTATTTGGCTTGCTGGCTTTTGTATTTTTTTTTTCCCCTGATTCCTTTTCAGCAAAGAATAGTGTGTCAGAATATGAGGTGTATGTGAACTGAACCCAAAGAGGAGAGTTATTATTAACATTCAGTTGTTAAATTTTGCATTGTATTTGATAGGAAGAGGAAGGGGATATTAGAATTTGGTTCATTTCCAATGTTAAAGTTTTACTTAATTTTATAACATTCTAGACATTTTCTCAGGGTGGCTGGGTACATTTTTAAAACAACAAAAAAGCTTCTTTCTAAATTTTTCCTATTAAAAATAATAGTTTTCTTTACAACCAAAGACAAAACAGCACATGTGTAATAGTTTATAGTGCTTGAATCTAAAAAACAGATGTATTTTTGAAAGTAAATTTCCCTGCTTTCACCATTAATGTTTTTGCAAGATTAAAAGTAGCAAGTTTAGAATATTTTCTTCTTTTTTATGACTTATTCAGTAAGAAAAAAAAAATCCCCACAGAAAAAGAGAAATGCTAAAATGTCCTCATTTTTCACTCTTGAGGGTAAGGTGTATTCTACTGTTATTAAATGTTTAATGTAGCTGTTGGCAGGTATGTGTAATGAGCTATGTTTCAAGTCTAGGAGACTGATAATATGACTATTTCCTGTTCACCTTTGTAAAATGTAGAAGTCATCTCTACTCTTTTTAAAATTTATTATAATATTATTTTGTATAGTTAATATTGTTTGTGACATACAGCAACATACATATAGTATTTCCTATAGTTAATATTGCTTGTGACATACAGTTTTACGATTTTTTCAATTATATTTTCTTTGAATAAAGTGGACATTTTTCTTTTCTAAGGAGAATAAAAGAGTCTGGGAGATTTTACTGAATGTAAGAAAAGTTTGGTTATTAAAGGTCAAGTGCATTGGAGGATACCTCTTATTTGATAAAATTTTATGGTCTAGGAATTCCCTCTAATGAAGTTATATGCTGTGTTATTAAATTCATTCATTTTACTTCTTACCACCTTTAAATCAGTTACTTGTTTTAATTCTTTTAAATGAATCTTATTCTATCATTATTCTACAATTTCAACATATACTTATGTGATATCAATAAAATATATTTTAGAAATTAAAACTGAAACATTTTAATATGTAAATGAATGAAGTAGTAAAACATTTTGTAGTGCTATTTCAAATTAGAAATAATCAAACTTGAATCTGTGAAGGTTTAATCTATGTAGGTAATTCTTTTTAAATCTAAGGGATCACCTCAAAACCTTTTATTCAAGATAATCAACAAAGCGTGCATTCTTATAAATTACTCCATATGATTCTTATGCAGACAGTAAACCAAGTGAACAGAGAGAAGCACACCTGAAAAGTTGTCACAGAAACTCATTCTGAATACTAATACTTAACCTTAAAACTTCATGAAAAAAGGGAGCAAGGCATTTGCACAAAATTTGTATTGAAGATAAGGGTAGGTTTGAGGAAAACACATGTAGCACCTCTCTCAGAAATACATAGGTAGGTTGGTAGACAGGTAGGTAGATAGAAGACAGACACACATAGAGAGACAGACAGACAGATATGGATATAATCAATGTATTATAAAACATATTCTAAACACTGTATTATAAAAATTTAAAAAAATATATGGCAGTTTGTTCTTTAAAAGAACTAAGAGAGAAGAATATATGGTTTCTTGAAATTAACATACTAAAACATTAACATTATAGCTATATACATACTCTATTGAAAATACATAATAATCACATATGGCATTTATTAAAAGCAAATGTTTTTCATTTTACATTCAAAGCTTTTGATGCAGTAACTCTGAGACCAAAGGACTTATATTTTGTAATTCCATCCTATAATATGGTCCTAATTC
The DNA here is from genome assembly GCA_019455555.1 of Galemys pyrenaicus. Taxonomy (NCBI): domain Eukaryota; kingdom Metazoa; phylum Chordata; class Mammalia; order Eulipotyphla; family Talpidae; genus Galemys; species Galemys pyrenaicus. Next base: position 952,926 of record JAGFMF010011574.1, on the reverse strand, counting down.
AATTAAGTGGTATACCATATTTAAAGAGCACTGCTCAGAAAAACAGGACTGAGAATGAGAAAATTATCTACAAAATACAACTGGTTTGAACTTTATCAGATAAATAATAAAACTAATTTTTCCTACACATTGAAGACAGTCCTTTTCTCCAGTTAATGATCATAACTGCTTTATCATAGATTAACTTGATTAATATGTGGATATCTTTCTTTTAAAAAAAAAAATTATTCATATAAGAACTGGGGTAAGGCCAGAAGTGGGAGGATCCACAAGACAGAGTGAGGAGCAGAACAGGCAGACTGACTGAAATACACTGCTGAGGGTAGCAGCGTGTGAGGCAGGAGAGGTCTGCCGTGCCATGTGGGTCCCCTCCTTGGCCGGAGGCAGGGATGGAACTCGTGCTGCAGTGTCTGCGTTTTTCTTCATAGTGCGTTGCTTAACCCACTGCGCCACCAGGGGAGAGCCCAGATTTATTTCTTGATGTTTGATTCTATTCATTTATCAGTGCATCTATATTTGTGTCAATACTATATTTTTAACACTGTTCCTTTTAGTATAGTTTGAAGTTGAGAAAGATAGTATCTCTATTTCCTCTCCTTATTTAGTTTTTCAATTTGTGATTCCACATAAATTTTAATATTTTTGTTCATTTTTTTTGAAAAATATTGCTGATACTTTAATGGATACTGAGTTAAATTTATATATTATTTTAGGTAAGATAATCATCTGGATTATATTGATTCTCCTGACTCATGAACACCACCTTATGTCACTATCTAAGACCTTTAATAGAAATTAAAAAACTTTTTATCAAATAATTGAAGATAGAGCTTTCTTAATTTGATAATGGGTGTTTTACACAGATCCTATAGTCCTTAATGTATTAGTAAACAATTGTCTACAATAACATAAACAATACATACATTACTGCGATTTAGATTATATAAAAGATAATTAGTAACTTAATAAAAAATAATATAAGGTTTATGTTTGCAAAACAAATATAATCCCCATGACATATGATTACATATAATAATTTCAAAGAAACTAAAAATAAAACTTATTTTAATCAGTAAGCAAATTCATCTATTTTACAGAGTCAGAGTTAAAAATCTAATTCCCTTCTATATCCCAGAAATAGGATGTCTTATATAAAAGATAGCTTTGTAATATTATTAAAAACATCAAATATCTATAAAGAATTAAAACATATGTCCTATACATAAAATATTAAATATTAAAGAATAAAAGAATGTAAAAACATTAAATTGTAGAACTCTACAAGATTTTCTAAAACTGTGTAGACTACAAAGGTAAAGGTAATGAAAGTGATATGAAAAAAATCTAGAAAGATTTGTTTTGCTAAATATTGAGACGTTATAAAGTTAAAGTAGTTGACCAATATTTTAGTGTCCCAAAAAGTAAATATGTGAAAAATATGAAACCAATTCCCTCATATGTGGAGATCTGATGCATTAAAAATAAGACATAGACATCGGTTGGGGAAGGATAGTCTTCCCACTACCCATTCTATTATTTACCTACACTGAAATTTTAAACATAACAAAATATACTTTACTATCAAACACAATAAATAAGCTTAGTGAATTTAAATGTTTATAAGGTAGTTATAGTATTAAAAGTTTTAAGTAATAATGTAGGAAATTTTTAATAAACTTAAAGTAGAGATTTTAAATAGGACATAATAAATACTAACCAAATAGCAATATATAAAGAATAATAAATTTGGTGACTTTGTAATTAGATACTTCAAATGGTAAACATTTTATCCATAACATGGGAATAGATTTTATTTTTAAAGATTTATTTATTTATGCATACAAGCACTGGGGTGGGTACAGGCCAGAGGTGCGGGAGGTGAGAGAATCCACCAGACAAAGCAGGAAGCAGAACAGACAAATGGACTGACACACACTGAGGGGAGCAGCGGGCCAGGCAGGAGAGATCTGCTAAGTCATGTGGGTCACCTCCCCAGCCGGCAGCAGGGATCGAACTCGTGCTGCAATGGCTGCGGTTTGCTTCATAGTGTGTTGCTTAACCCACTGAGCCACCAGGGAGGGCCCTGGGAATAGATATTTTAACATTTATTTTTTACAAAAAACTTTTATGTATCAAACACCTATAAATCAGTAAGAAAAAGACAGCTGATAGAAAAATGAGCTATAAATTTGAATAAAATTTGTCCAAAGATAAAGTTCAAATATTAAAATGCCTCCAATCTCATTAGGAATCAGGAAAATGCAAATTAGAATGAGATACCTCAACTTGCTCATCAAAATAACTAAAATGGAAAACACTGACAAGCTTAAATGTTCTGAGTTGTGCAGCAACTTGTTTCTGTCCTGCTAGTAATATTAGAAATTAGTGTAATGATTTTACAAAGTATCATAGTATTTTCTACCATAATTGAACATATACTTCTATGAACAATTAATTTACTCATGGGCATATCCTCAACACAAATGTTTTATATTTGCACCAACAGAAATAGACAGAATGTTCCTGATAATGTATTCTGCGACAGACAGGTATACCACCAATGGAACAGATTAATAATCATGTAGTCATTATACAACATTTTACTACAAATGAAAATAGAAGTACACATATATTTTTCAATATGGATGACTTACAAATATTTTATTTTATCTTATTTTTTAAGATTTATTTATGCATACAAGCACTGGGGTACAGGCCAGAGGTCTGGGGGGTGAGAGGATTCACCACAGAGAGTGGGGAGCAGAACAGGCAGATCAACAGAAGCACACTGCTGAGGGGAACAGTGGGCAAGGCAGGAGAGGTCGGCCGCACCAGGTGGGTCCCCTCCCTCGCTGGCAGCAGGGATTGAACTCATGCTGCAGTAGCTGTGGTTTGCTTCATAGTGTGTTGCTTAACCCACTGTGCCACCAGGGATGTCCCCTCTTACAAATATTTTAAACAAAAGGAATTGGCACGAAAGAATACAAAATGCACCATTCTATCAAATTAAAATACAAGTTTTAATTTTAGAAAGTCAGATTTGGGTGATGAAAATATAAGAAAAAACCGCAAAGTATTTGTCATGAAAGTCAAGATAGTGGCTACCTGGGAAATGAGATGGGTATAAAACATATTATTTAGGATAAGGAACAGGACTAAAGATATTGTTCTAGTTCTCAAACTGTTAGTTGTTTACAAATGTGTTCATTTTGTTAGAATTCACTGAATAATACTTTTGCTTTATTTTCCCAGAGAGTGAGTTAAAGGCATATGTCTATATATGTATTACTTTTCATTAATAGATATTTAAAAATAAATAAGAATAATGTTAAAATCTTTTAGTAAGCCAGAAATATGTATAGTCAAACCATATGATTCCCAGTTACCTTACATTGTCATGAATCTTGGTCTTCAGGTTTGAAAACTTAGATGTGAACCCTACACATAGGAACTATATGCATTTTTACTAACTACTTTCATAGTTCAGTCTTAGCTTTATCTTGAAGATAAAGACAAGACCATTTTTAAAAAGCTAGACATATCTTTGAAGTTTTTTTGAGGATTAAATGGAATAATATTCATTTCAAATCAGAAATATGTGTGCCAAGACATTTTCTTCTCTCCACTTTATGGCTGAAGCCCGTAACCATAGCCTTTTACCAGAACAATTCTGAAGTCTGGAAACCTATCTTTTTAAGTGCACACTCAAACTTACTTTTCCTTTTTAAAAACAAATTAATAACATCCTTTCCTTCGTTTAGCATTGAGCCTGAAAACCTCTCTGGGATGAATTTCAATTTCCTTAGCATGACAGAGAAGACTGTTTTCTAATTCAATACTTCATTCCTTTCCCTTTCTCATTTTCCACATACCTGCCTCCTGAAACCTATTCTTTCACCGCAAAAACTTCTCAGAGTTCCCTATGCTCCTTTTTCACTCCCTGTCTTTGAACGAAGTGATCTCTATGACTGAACTGTACCCTCGTAGTCTCTGTCTGACAAATGCTTATTCATCCTTCCAGATGCAGCTAAAATTATCCTCTTCTATAAAATATTATGAGTTTCCCTTGACATACTCAATATATCTAAGCTATGAGCTCCTCTCAGTACTTCATCAATATCTCTGTGTAACTCTGGGGGAAAATTCGGCATGATCCATTAGAGCTTACCTAGATTACTTGTTAGCCAAGTTTTAGAACTTTGTTGGCATTTCCATAGAGGTGATATTTTTTTCTTCTCTAATAGGTCCACGAAAAAGTGAAGAAGAGATAAGTACTGTCAAGCAGTTGCAAGTGGGGCAGGAGCAAAGGGAAAACATATGTCAGCTCTATTGAGATAAGACTGAGAGTTTTTTGGTTTTTTTGTTTTTTTTTCCTTTACTTAGCTATATTTACAAAATTGTGTGCTGTGTCTATGTGTTCTCAAAAAAAGCTAGTGAAAAACAGATTTGATGGACAGTTGTGGTTTTACCACTAAACTTTAAATTTAAGGAACACAACACATGAAAGAATAGAAATGAAAGTAAAACCAAGAGAGTTTCTCTTACAGTGGCCACAGCCCACCTTGTTTTACCCTTACTTGTCAACAGTAGTCAATTTCAGTATTTGTTACCCATCTTTTTGATCCATATTGCACTTTATAGTTGCTTAACTGAATTTTATTAAGGTATCATTTACTCCTAGAATACTAGCCATTTTAACTCATTTGGAATATCTGGCATACTGTGTAATGATTGGAATTGGAAAGCATTCTTCTATAAAGAAATCTTATTCCTAATAGGCCAATATCAATTTGCCCTTGTAAAAAGGAACTCCATCACCAAAACATAATATAGACTGTGATATTTGGAATCTTTGAATAGATTTAGGTTTCTTGTAGCCAATGTATTTCATGATTCCAGCATTTCCCTCACAATTAGCATTTGCATGAACCTTTTAAGGAAGCTCAGTTTCAGCCAATTTGGAAGATAATTGCTTATCTCCCCTAAATAGTCACATGGGACTTGAAAAGTAAATTTTGATTCTATGTCATCTCACATGTTGGGACCCAATTCTCCATGGGTTTCTGCTGTTTTTGTACAAGGGAAGCACTTACTATTTTTTTTTCCTTGTCTTTTTAAGGATGTTTACACTGCTTTATTTAAAATCAACTTAAAACTTTAATTTTAGGCCCACTTTAGGATTATAGAAAATTAAGAATATAGACATATGTCCCATATACTTCTATTTATCCCCAGTCACAATTTCCTCTATTTTTAGCAGTTTACTTTAGTGTAACATTTTGTTAAAATACTGGTAAAGGTAATCCATAGTTTACATTAGAGTTCATTCTTTTTGTTATACAATACTTGGTTTTTGAAAATATTATGTATCCATAGTTACAGTATCATGTTCAATAATTTCACTGCCATAAAAATCTGGGTTCTATGTATTCCTTTCTCCCTCCCTATCCAAAGACAACCACATTTTTTTAAAAAAAATCTTTCAAATAGTTGGAATTATACTGTACTTAGCACTGAATATAAGAAATACAAATACAAATACTGTCAGAATTGGATTATGGGGGATTCAGATGGTATTAGAGAGTTAGAGGATTGGTTGCTTTGGGAAACCCCTATGCAATCATAAGGTAAGGTGATTAGCTGTGTAAAATTTTCCAAAATATCTTCCAAACTGACTGCCATTTTGCTTCCTACCAACAACAAATGAACATTTTTTAGAACTTGTATATTCTCATTTTTGTTTCAAATTCTCCTAATGCTGAGCATATTTATATGCTAAATTGCCATCAGTATATATTCTGTGAAGTGTATTTTCAGATAATTTGCCCATTTTAAAAATTAGATCGTTATTCTTTTTGCATATATTTTTTGTATATTGTCTTGCCTTTTCTTCACAGTGTCATTTGAAAAGCAGAATTTTAGCATTTTAATGAAATATTTTTGTTCATTCATGGATCATAGTTTGGTGTTTCTAAATTTTTGTTGTTAAGTACAAGGCCACATGTATTTTCTCCTATGTTTCCTACTAGAAAAATATATATATATATATTATGTTTTATATTTAGATCTATGATTCACTTTGAGAAAATTTTGTAAAAGAGTCTGTATTTTTTTAACTCTTTTTTCTGTTCCAATTATCTTGTCACTAATACCATGCTTTCTTATTATTGGAGATTTGCATTAAGTCTTAAGGTTAGAAAGTGCCAATACTCCAACTTGGTTCCTCTTCTGTATTTTCTTTCTTATGTCATTTTTTTTTTATTTGCAATTTTTAATGTTGTAATCTAACTCAAATCTATATTGTTTGTATTGTTTCAGATGTGAAGTTGAATGCAATCTGTAGCCCATTCCTCTATTAAATGTGTGAAATGTACCTTTCTTCTGCTGTCTTTCTAGATTTTTTTCTTTGCCTTTGGTTTTCTGCAGTTTGAATATGGTATGCATAGATATACAATTTTTTGATACTTGCTCTTATGTTCTCTGAGTATTGTTGAATATGCAATTTTTGAATATGGATATGTCTGTCATTAATTTTGGAAAAAAACTCAACCATTATTACTACTCTAAATATTTCTTCTATTGCTTGGGAAGTTCATTAAAAGCATTCTTTCTATGTCATCTGCATCCGATTCTCTTATCTTTCATTGTCTCTTAAGACTACTTCCCCCCTTCTATTTAGCATGACTTACAAAGTTTTGAAAGATAAACACATTTTGTAATAGGAATTGAGATCATTGGGTTTATACTAAGAGGCTTCAGCTTCTTTTTCTTATTTTTGTGTCTTTTTTTTTTAAGATTTATATATTTATGCATACAAGAACTGGGGTACAGGCCAGAATCCAGGGAGGTGAGAGGATTCACCAGAGACAGAGTGGGGAGCAGAACAGGCAGACTGACTGAAACACACTGCTGAGGGCAGCAGCGGGTGAGGCAGGAGAGATCTGCTATGCCATGTGTGTCCCCTCCCTGGCCAGCGGCAGGGATAGAACTCGTGCTGCAGTGGTTGCGATTTGCTTCATAGTGCGTTGCTTAACCCGCTGTGCCACCAGGGAGGCCCCCCCTTATTTTTGTGTCTTGTTGCTTTATAGTTATTCTAAAAACTCAAGTAGAAATTGAGTTTTGCAATTCATAAAATGCAGTCCCTTTTATATAGGCACTTTGCCAACATCACGGTAAAACATGGGGGAAGAGAAACATTCTATTATCTTATGATTAATTCTGTTGTTTTTTTTGTGGGCCTGTGACTTTCACAAATGCTTATCACCTTTCATTATTGTTGTTGTTATTTACATTTAAGTGAAGGCAGAAGACTTGGTCAAACAATAGTTGGATATTTTCTTTTATAGCAGCTGTTTTCTTGAAAATTAGTGGACAGAAGTCTCTGGGTATATTTCAAAATGTTTATTCTTTCCCCATATTTGAAGACTCACAAGGAAAATTTCTCTGATCTTCACCATAAGAACCTGTTCCTGAAAGTATATATATGCACCTAAAACTAGACCTCCAGAACTTTAACTCTCAAGGTAATTCACATCAGCCTACCATAGTTCATCAATTGCACTTTATGTTTTCCTACCAGTTTTTGGCTCCAGCAGTTTCTGTTCCTGTTAAACTGTGAATCTCTGTATTAACAGTTTTTAGTTGAAAGGGTTTCCTGTGACATCAATTCTCTTATGGTCTACAGGAGTCATCACTTTTCATTTTGTTCATCTATTTTATTGTTGTGATAACAAAAGTAAAAATTTCTAAGCTGTTTATTTGCCAGAGCAGAAAACAGAACTGAACTGTCTTTTTAAGGTGTTTGTATAACAAATAGGCTTGGACAATAAAAACAACTTCTCTCCTAGAAAAAAGCAAAGGTTTGTTATAGCATTTAAAGATACAGTGCTCCTCTCTATATCACATAGCAGGCATGTTTTCTGTTCAGAATTGAAAAGATAATTTCTATCTCTAAAACAAAGAGTTGACATGTTAACTGCCCATTAAAACTGATTGAAATTCCCTATGTTCAAGGTTTTTCTGTAATATAATCCAATGTGCTCATAGGTGTCATCTGGCACTTTTTCTGTCATTCTATGAAATCTGATCTCCAGAAGCCAAGTGAATGTTAATACTTGGACTAAACTTTTTGGCTTGCAAGTAAAGTAAAATTTCAAACCCTTCACACTCTTGACACAAAATATACATTCAAAATTTGAGAGTTTTTATAAATATTCTTTAAGTAATGGCCTAATAAGAAGAATGTCAAAAATATATTCATTTTTAAAAGTCCAGTAACTAGCATAATATACTAAGCAAAATAAATGTCATTTGAATACACAGATTCATGAATGTTTTATCTTTATTATTTTTGCAAGATTTATTTATGCATACAAGAACTGGGGTACAGGCTAGAGGTATGGGCGGGGGTAAGAGTATTCACCAGAAAATGGGAAGCAGAACAGGCAGATTTACTGAAGTACACTGCTGAGGGGAGCAGCGGGTGAGACCAGAGAGGTGTGCTGTGCCATGTGGGTCACCTCCCTGACCCAGGATCGAACTCCTGCTGCAGTGGTTTTGGATAGCTCCAAAATGCTTCACCTTAACCCCATGCACCACCAGGGAAGCCCCTGATTTGAATAGAACCTTAACAAATTTATGTACTGATTATTTTCATACCAATTTTTAGGCTCTAGAATCTCTTGCATATTTTCCCAATTATTATAATCCCAATATACACTTTGTTTGGGAAGAACTTTATTACTCATAATTTCAAGTAGTTACCTACCTATATAAGTTACCAATACTTTTATTATGTGGAAAGAAAAGATAAAAATAAAGGAATTTTGATGCTATTTCTAGGATTTTTTTCAATGAAGGTTTGCATTCCATTACAATTTTTGCAAGGTGATGTTATGGAATTACTCTGGCATATAACCCAGGCTATGGGAGGAGAAACCAGGTAGTACTCAAGGATTTCTGGAGACCAGGCACTTTATTTCACATTCATATGAATATGGACCCAGACACATCATTCTCCGAAAATCTGGGCTCCAAACAAAGGCTGGGAGCTCTTTACATACTTTGCTATCTCATATGTCTGCTACAGAATCATATGGCGAATTCCTAGGCGAGGGGGATTTGCAGGGAAATAATAACTTTCCAAGCACACAGGCTAGCCTGACCTGTTAACTGACTGTTCGAAATGCAGCTCTGTTAGAAGTGCTGAGACTGGGCCATGAATCTAACTTGTTAACTGGTCCTGCACTGGTATGTTATTTGTACTTAGGCTAAACTCTGTGACTGGGGAGGTAACACCAGTCTATTTGTCCAGCAATACTTCTTCCACACTGAGACTTGACCAAGAATCTCCATTTGCATCAAACTTGTTAATTGCGCCTACATTGCTATGTTAATTGCACTTAGGGTGAACTCTGTGACTGGGAGGTGTGTTCCACATCCATTTGTCTAGCAACTTTTCTTCCACAGTAATAGTGACACACACTAAAAATAATTGGAAAAATGCAACAATGTATGTTATCAATTAATAGTTTAAGTTCAGGTTTGAAGATTTTGAAGATGTAAACTTGGACTTAGACTTTAAAGTTTATTCTGGAACAACTTAAGTTTTGGGGATATTTGCTTGTAATGAATATATTGTAATGTATATATAAATGTATGTGCACATACATTTGAAGAGGCAGAAAGTTATGGATGAAAGGTGGACACAACATTCATGTGTTCAAACTTGATAATCCCAATATGATAGTATTTGGAAGGGTCTCTGGAAGTGTTTAGTTGTATGGATGAAAGACCTCATGAATATAACTAGTGTCCTTTTAAAAGAGATCTAAAAAAAAAAAACCTACTAGTATCTTGATTGTGGACTTTCTAACTACCAGACCGTGAGAACACATTGTGTTGTTTATAAGCCACTGAAATTCTTGTATAAAGGCCTGAAAGAACTATGACACATATAAAATGGCATATTTTTAATTAAAATAAATTAAAGTTCCAATAGAATTTGGAATCCATTAGACTGGTATTGTTACAGGACAGGGAGAGGAGCACTTAGAACCCCCAAGCCTGCCCTCTCTGAATGGGTTCTGCCATTTGCCGCATTAAGACAAACATACAAAACCT
>JAGFMF010011574.1:927430-942754 GCA_019455555.1 Galemys pyrenaicus | reverse complement strand
CAAAGTTACCCATCTCCTTGAGGGTAAAAGTCCAGCCAAATAGGATTGGCCCAAAGCAAGGCCCAAAAACCTGGCACACATTTAAAGGACCTTTTAGTAAAGACCCATAGAAAAGGGTCAGAAAGAGTTAGACAAATTTGGAAGGAAAAGAGTAAAATTAAAATTAAAATGAAAGCTGTCATTGCTAACCTCCCCACGGGTCTCTCACCCACATCTGTTCCAACCAGTCCAAGACCAAAAAGCAAGCACAGTTTTTTTACATGTTCTTCTGCTTCACGTGCCTCATCCAGGTCTCTTTGCTATTTTCCATTTTTCTTTCTTCCCTTCTCTCTTCTTTGCAGAAATCTTCTTATCCTCAGCTCCACCCACTTAGGGTGGAACCAGGATTTTGGAAACTTCTCCTTTTCCTGGAACCACCCTGTTACAGTATTACCTCAGTGTCACAGTATGCAAATGGATACAAAATGGATACAGTATGAAAATGGATACAAAATGATATCTAAAATTCTGCTAAAAGATGATTAGAAGAGTATGTATGAGTATTTATACACTAACATGACAGTATGTATACATAGGTGCTTATTACAATATAGGAAATTGCATGCAGATTTGCAGTTGAAAAAACTCATTTTTTCCATTTAAATGAAAAATCTCAGTGCTGTGATGCTATGCAGACAAGTCCATTATCCTAGATATCTATTATTCTACTATATGCATCCTTTAAATTAGATACTTACATATTTGCATTGTAGCAGAGTTATAAATGCCTGTAGTTATTTTCAAAAAGTAAAGATTTCCATCAGACAGTTAAGGAGCTTTGCTCGTAGGGAAAGAAAATGTTACTTCTCTTTCATTTCTCTATTACTTATGAATTAATTTCAATCAATATTTTATGTGAAGTTTTTCAATGACAGTGATACTCTCCTAACCAGCTTTAATATTCCCCCTAGCTTGACAAAACCTTTGTGTTTTTTTTTTTTGTTTTTTTTAGGCTACAGGTCTCTGATCTTCTTTTTCTTAGAAAACCTCAATTGCAAATCTTTTCTCTGTCCCTTTGAGATGTAAATCTTCTTCAAGCCAGTAATGTCTTTCTGAGGAACCTGAAGCCATTCCTTTGAAATGTAATTATCAAGGAAGAAATCATCCCTGTCTACTAGCCTTGAGAGATTGGGGAAGCTAACTTCAATAAGCACAATTAGCAAACACTGGTGGCCTAATCACATTCACCAACCTTCTCTATAATTTTGTCTAGTACTTTTTCACTAAGTTATCCCGGTGCTCAATAAAAACTCTCTGCTCTTGCTTCAAATTAGTTGCATTCAATCTGTTACTTTAATCTTAAATAAATTATTCCTATTGTAACAGGGTGGTGCCCAGGCAAAATGGGAGGTTCCAGGTTCCCTGCCCCACCCAAGGGAGGGTGGAACAAAGCAGTGGGGAGAGGAAGATAGAGAAGGAAGGAAGCAGGGTAGAGAGCTAGAAGTAGACCTAGAAGAGGCATGTGGAGCAGAGATACATGTGAAGAAACTCTGCTTGCTTCTTGGTTCTGGACTTGTTGGAACAGATGCAGGTAAGGGACCAGGGCCAAGTTAACAATGGCAAATCTGTTTTACTCTTTTCTCCCAGGCTTGTCTGACTCTTTTTGACCCATTTTTATGGCTCCCCACCAGAAGGTGCTTTAGACTTGTGACAGACAAGCTTTTAGGACTTACTTTGGGTCAATCCTGTTTGGGTGGACTTTTACCCACAAGGGTATGGATAACTTTGGGAGCTTGATTTGAAACTATACTCTTTGTCTTTTCTGTATTGCACACTAGTTGTATTAAAGTTTCTTTCCTTTAAAGGCCTATATGTTTTGTTTTGATGCAGGAGATGGCAGAACCTATTTAGAGCAGGCAAGTTTGGGGGTTCTGTCTGGAGTGCCCTTCTCCCTGCCCTGTAACATATATTATTTTTAACTAGCATCCATTTCAAATTTCTCTTTGGGAACATGGTGCAAGGCCAGTTCACTTATTATCCTTTTAAAAATTAATAATTTGAAATAGACTAAGAATAAAGATGTTTTTGACAAAAACTCACATAAAATTTCCTCCCTTGTATTTAAGCCATGGAAATATAATTGTAGCGGCAGGAAAGAGCAGCACAGGAGCAAGGTTCAGGACAGATGGGTCTTGGAAGGAAGGAGAGTCTTGGAGCCCTCGGTGGCTTTTCATGCTTTTATTATTCTTTACATCAGAGGTGGCATCAGGTACATGGCAGGCATGGGTGCCGGGGTGGGAGGGGGGGCCAGGACGCTGGCAAACCTCCCAGCCCCTGGCACATCTCACCCTCTCAGCTGCTTTGCAACTCTCACTGCTGCTCATTCCTGTTGGTAGGTCCTGTTGGTTCTGGCGTCCTCATGACTCCGCCCATTTAAGCCCGAGTCCAACTCTGGTGTGCTCACTTGGGCATGCCCACCTCAGAATGCTCGTAGCACCGCAGGTGTCCATCATCACAGTGGTGGGAGGGTGGAAAGACCTGATAGTTCTGTGACTCTACAATAATGCTGTCTTTTTTTGAAGTGTTTGTTCAGTTACGTTCTTTTTTATTTTTTTGTCAGTAGGTAGATTTTGTAAATAACTACTAATTTGTGGTCATTTAAGTTTTAATTTGTGGTTTAGATGAATGATAAACCATGATATTTTTAAAAAGAAGCTCAAGACCAATTTATCCTGGAAAAGCTAGTGAGTATTAAATGAAGTTGCATACTTTTGGCAAAACATAAAAATATACATATACATTGCATTATTCATTGAAATCTCTTGACTTCTTTCTCAAAATGCCCAGTGGAATAATATTACTATGAATTGTAAGAGACACAGAAAACTGGTAAATTTTCCACTGTGACCATGTCCTTGCCACTTACAGCTATTCTTCTCTACTTCTGTTGATGAAAACCGAATTATTCAAAGAATGTCTACAAATAGCAAAAATAGTTTCTCCCTTTTTTGGGCAATTTGTATGACTACTTTTTACTTAAAGACCTACAATCCATCCCTCCCTCTTTTACAAGTTAGAATGCACTTTAGTAGCATGCTTATGTGAGGTATTTTTGAATAAAGGTTTATAAAGATAATCATCTACTTGATTTTCTTTCACACAAGTATGTTATGCATAAAATAACTTTATGCTATTTTGTGATGCTTGCTATTCCCTTATGAGTTAACAAAACTACATGAAATATAAAAACGTTTATCTTTCACACATAAGATAAATGTTGTAAAAGAAATATTCTCAGTTACTATTTCCAAAGTGTTTTTTGGCAAACTGTTTGAGAGGGATTTTGATCCAGTAAGTTTGAGAAATGCTGCAGAGAGAACCCCATCTCCAACCCTTTGCCACATTCTAGAGTATGAAACTGACATGACAGAGACTTCAGCTGAAGACAATGTAAAACTCAGTTCATAAAGAAACAGGCCCCTAGACTCAGCCCATTCCATCAGCAGAGCAAAACTTTGATACAGATACTCTACAGAAATTCAGTTTACATTACTGTATTAAAAGCTCTAATAAATTACAGCAATTAAAGGAACTGTTTGGTCTTGTTTGTTTGGTTGGTGTTTGGTTTAGTTTTTAAATTCCACCTTAGGTTTAGAGATCTTTTGATTTTACATTTTTTTAAATAAAACCTACTTAGGGAAAATATTTGGAAAATAATGTTCTAATATTTTTGGGAAAATGGTCTTTTTAAACAAGTTATAATCTATCTTATTCATAATATTATAAAATGAGAGACAGAAAATGTAAATAAGCTTTCATAAAACATCTTCAAATCTAGGAAACTTATTTATAAATTCTGAAAACTATTCTAAAATCTCTAAAAGGATTATTGGGTCAAATTTACTCATATTTATGCAATAATTTTAGAAAATGACCTATTATATTGCAAAATTCCACTATTTTCTATCTGAATTTTAATTTTTTCTCCTTTAATACAGTCTTCTTAAACTTCTTTACATTTTCTCATGCGTTCCATATATAATACAGTTGATAAAATGTTTGTGAGTTGAATGCTTCTTCTCTTTCTAAGGTAAAGCATTCATTATTAATAGCATGTTGTCATAAAAATTGAATGTTTTAAAATGAATATGATATTAGTCATTTTTAAGTATATAAAATTTCATAATGTTATTAGCACAATCATTTTTAACTATTATTTTTACTAAAAATAAGTGTGAATTCACCAATGCTATCTGTATTATAAGCTTTCTTACAATTCAGCAAAATAAACTCTTTGATTGAGCTTAAATGGAGAATATCTTCAATGCCATAAATAATGCTTAAAATGTTCACAGTCTTGCTAAGATTGCCATAGTAATAATAAATGAAATAGAGTGACTTGCTTTTACAGAACACTTTCAAGTGAAATAAGATTTTAAAGCAGAGTATAGCTAGAGTAGTTATTAAAAGACATCGAAGCAAAACCAAATAGGAAGAATTTATGCTCTTGAATGCTTTGCTGAAATCCTTTCAATCGTGTTGAAGCAAAATTGAGTCTGTGCTTTTCCAGTTTTGTGTGTCAGGTAAAACATAGCAGGGGGTGAAATGAATTCATCTTTCTGTCTTCAAGTAAACTAAAAGCAATTTTTGTCTTCCCATGTGGTCACTTGAGGTGCTTGTCATGTTCAAGCTAATGATATCAGGCACCCTCAGGTTGTTTAAGTATTCATGAAGTAATTAAATTCTCATTAACATATAAATAAAAGAAAACTGAAAACAAGTTTAGCAGGCACCTAACATCTGTTCTAATGCTTTTAAGTATTAAAATGTGCCACACACAGAAGGAAAAGTGCATTCTGTTCTAGGAAGTATTTTGCTTAGATTATTTATAGAAACTGTAATTAAACTGATTTGGCATATTAAAGAAAGTTAACAGCAGAGCATTATTTAGATAGTATAGAGGTCTCTGTCACCTAAATAAGAAATTAAAAATAGATATGGGAAAAATAAAATTAGGTTTTGTTTGTTTTACAATATAAATAAAATCATAAGAATAGTTGAAATGTATTTCTATCCTGAAATAAGAGGTTAAATTTCAGTCTACACAGGCATACATCCAACTTTGCAGCTTCAATTAAAAGCCCTTTTCATTGTAAATTATAAAATGGCTTAAATTTATTTTATTTGCATGTTAAGAAAGTGAATTCTTAGTGCACTCTGTGTGTGTGTGTATGAAAATGATGAAGTAGAATATACTGAAAAATGTCTATTGTAAAGACTACAAATGCTTTGGCAGTGGGCATAGTGTGGTGACATGCATATAGAAAGGTGTGAACCTATTCCCCTAAATCATATATAGTCTTATAAAAATATTACTTCAATGTAAAAAAGAGAAAAAGAAATAAAATAAAAAGCAAAAATCAAATTGTTTCTTCCAGTACTAACCTTTTTATTTTGTTGTTTTCCACTTGTACTAGGTTCTTTTATGTTATGTGTTATAATTTAAAAATGTAAATTTCCCAACCCATTGCTGTTTAACAATCTTCCCAATCAAATTTTCCATTTAAATAAAGTAAATTCATTTATATACCTGAGGTTGTTAAAATCTGTATGTTTGTTATTAGGAAAGACACCAAACCAAAGTATTGCAAGCAAAATACAAGTGGAAAGTACAGGGTAGGAAAAGTAATTTTCCTTCTATCCTGCTAAATTCTCATTTGGGATCCTTATATCAAAAGACCGATTGACAATAGAAAAACACAAGTTTTATTAATAACCATAGCTAATGTGTACCTGGGAAAAACCAAGAGAAAAATGAATAAATCCCAGAGGTGGTTTAAAATTCAAGCACAAATACATCTTAAGCTAAAAACAAATGTAAGATGTGGGGAGGATGTTTAAGGGGAGAAGGCCAGAAAAGCCAATCAAATAGAGTAAAGTTTGTTATGTAGATTTAGGTCAAATCCTTCTCCATCCACAGGTCTGTAGAGATGTCTCCTGGGCATTAACCTTAGCCCTTCTTAGTAGAGAGGGGAGAAACACCTTTATAAACTTGACTTTCTTTTTGTAAAATACAGAAGAGCACAAACCTTTTCTTATAAGTGCTTCTTCTCAGTTGCCTTCTATTAAAACCAATTCTTGTGGTAAAGTGACATATTTTGTGGTGACTTCTTCTGCTACCCTTTAAAATACTTAAACAGTAACTTGGAATCTAATTTATTATCATGTCATGCCCTAATTTTGTATTCAAATTTTTCAGGTTTATGAGCATCTTCTAGATTGTGGTATATCATTAAAAGAATACGAACCAGATATTCTGTGTGATGAAATAAAAGTAAGTCAAGAAGGAAATACAGAATAACCCAGAAAAACATGGACCTGTATTTTTTATAAGTTCAGACCATGCTTGATTAAACTATTTTCCTTTTTTTTTTTCTGTAGAGGAAAATAAAATAACCTAAATGCAACTGAGTAAAATATTAAGGATTGGGGAAGTTAATATTTCTATACTAACCCATTTACGTATGTATAGAAAAATAGTTATATAATTTTATGGGCCTTGAAGCCAAACTTCCATCTGGTTCTTTCCCAACTCAATATTTTTGTTGCCAATAAAATAAAATTGAGTTTGGCACAGCAAATAGAAACTTTCTTCTTTGTTCAAGGAATGGGGAAGGTGAGCTCTTGCTCAAGACCCCTCTGCAAACAAAGGGATACAAGTCACTGCATACAGATAATCTTATATATTTCTAGCTCCCATGGTATTATATGAATTTTATAAATGTGAAATTTGTTTCATTAATGATTCATGTGACCTCTACCCTCTCTATATTTATAATGATTATTCTCACATAAGAGTAATTTAGTGTAGATGAGACAACCTAGTTAAAGGAAATTTTGAGTTGATAGGTTACGAGTAGCCCTAAGTCTTGTTTGAACAGGTAGAATAAATTGTGAACTGCAAAGCTCTATTCTAACATCCAGATAAAAAAAAAATCTGATCACACTGACCAAAGGAGCTATGCTAGACAAAAGACATATGTAATAATGAGTGATTATTTTACAATTTCCTGGAGCAGTAAGGCCATAGCCCATATTGGCAGTTGGAGGTTAACCTATCTGCACATGACCTGGCATAGCCCAGATTAGAACAAGTTATGACTGTGTTCTCTTCCATCTCACCTCATGAACCTGCTCTTTAGATATCTCATCTTATCTCCCTTTGACAAGACTGACTAAATTTTCCTTCATGCACAAGCTTCTAATCAAGTCTAGCATGGAACAAATATACTTATCATCCCCTGGTAATTCTTTGTGTAAAAAGTGAAGAACCTATTCTTGAGTGAGGGTTTGTAGCATAGGTTTTGAATTTACATACTTAAATGGATTTTCTTGATTTCTGTCAGCTATGTTTGATTAAATAAAATATTACTTCAGATAAGAAAACTGTTATTCAATTTTTGATCTTTGGATACCAACTGTTATATAATTATAAGTATTGAAATAATTTTAAATGGGGGCATCAATATCACATTTAATGGCCATTAACTTCAAATTTTGAAGTCTTAAAGACTTTTAGAATCTTCCTATTTCCACTGATTATAGACAAAAGAAAAAAATGTCAATTATATTAGAGTTAACCTCAAGGTCTTATTTTTCTTGTAGATAATTTTTTTTTTTTTAAGATTTATTTATTTATGCATACAAGCACTGGGGTACAGGCCAGAGGTGTGGGGGGGGGGGGTGAGAGGATTCACCACAGAGAGCAGGGAGCAGAACAGGCAGATCAACAGAAGCACACTCCTGAGGGGAGCAGCGGGCAAAGCAGGAGAGGTCCGCTGCGCCATGTGGGTCCCCTCCCTGGCCGGCAGCAGGGATCGAACTCATGCTGCTGTGGCTGAGGTTTGCTTCATAGTGCGTTGCTTAACCCACTGCGCCACCAGGGAGGCCCCTCTTGTAGATAATTTTTAATTTGTTTTAGAAATAATCATTGATCCATTGTTTATTCAATAAATATGTACCAGGCATTATGCTTTGAATTTGGAGATATGACAGTGAACACAGCAGACAATAACATATATGTGTGTGTGTAGTTATAGTCACAAAAAGAAATTTGTGTAAATACATATACACGTACATATCATATACACCGAAGTAGATCGTTCAACATGCATGTATATACATGTAAAGATGTGTATATATTTACATTAAATATTCATGTGTGTATATATTTACATTAAATATTCATATGTAAAATAGTTATATACAATTATATAGCAATTATAGAGAAAAGATGGGGAAGTATATAGAGTACTGCAGTGTTAGGTACTGCTAATTTCAAATATAGTAGTCGGAGGAGCAAGAACCTTAAAAAGATCTATGACTAAGGCTTATGCACATCTATGATAAGAGATTTCAAGCAAAGAATAGCAAGTGCAAAGGCTCTGTGGTTGAAGTGTATTTATCATAGTCAATTTCTAACAGGAGACCAGAATAGAGTAAGCTAAGGAGAGAATTGTAGAAAAAAACAGCTGAGGGAATGGGACCAGGTCATTTGACACCTTGTAATCAATGGAAAGAACTCTATCATTTGCTCTGAGAGAAATAGATTCCATTACACATCAATGAGCAAAGGACTGATAAAATTTGACATATTAGAATTAGAAGATTATTCTGGTTCCTTTAGTGAGAATGAACTATAGGAAGACATGATGGCAGGAAGTGTTTCAGTAAGGAGACTACTGCAATAATCCGCTCTGAAATAATGCCTTGACTATGATGATAGTGTGAGACAGATGAACTATTGTTCAATTTTTTATCTGTTTTGAAGATAAAACCAATGTCATCTGGGTGAAAAGAAAAAAAGAGTAGGGAAGTGAAAGCTCAATGTATTTTTCCTAATCAACTTGAAGAATGAGTAGTTGTTTACCTAAATGAAGACCTTGGGTGGGATAGCATTTGGGGGCAATTTTAAATGTGTTGTATTTGAAATGTTTCATATCTAACCATGCATGTTAATCAAATAGGTAGTCAAACATATGGGACTGATGTGGAGGCAAGATTCAGACCAGTGATATAAAACAGGTGGAAATAAAAAAATAATAATGGCTTTTAAAGCCATTACACTAAATGAGGCCACAAAATGAGTTTAAATAGAGGAAAGAAGAGACTTATGGGTTGAACTATTCAGTGTGCCATTTTAAGTTCAAGAAAATAGAAGAGTTAAGGAAGTCATCATAAGGTCATATTAAGTAAGACAAGGGATGATAATTTACTGTTGAGTTTTGCCGTATGGAGCTCATTGATGATTTTGGCTAGAACAGCTTGATTGAAGGAGTATGAGTATAGAGTAAATAAAAGTTATCAGGTTTTTCTGCCCTCCTGCCATTAGTGTTAATGATAGATCCCTGTGGTCCTACACACATGCCTGATGGTGGGCACCTGGACTGGGGTGTGGCCATGCATAGGTGGGTGCAATTGAGCTAAGAGACTGGGGATATAAGAGCAGCATCACAGGGACAACAGAAGTAGCAGCAGCAGAGGTAGCAGAAGAGAATCTCAGCCTCCTGGTTCCCCCGGTCTCCCTGCCGGCTATGTACTTGGTCACCTCACTACAAATGATGTAGAAAGATCAATAAAAGCCACCGAAGGCTCCAGAATTCCTCCTTTACCCATCTGCCCAGATCACAAAGGATCTGCCCCATGCCCTCCTGCCCCTACAATGAGTTAATAACTGATTGAGAGGGATAAGTAGAAATGTTGAGAAAAATTTGAAATTGGGAATGAATATAAACAATTGTGGATTAGGTCTTAAAAACTAATCCATTAATACATCTGTCTAATGTTAATATTATATAATCTGTTTAGATAAGTATTTAGGTCACAGTAGATAGGAAATATTTGTTTGATGTGTACACAAATGTATTAATAATGAAAAAAGGTCAAAAGTTCAACCTAATAAAACAGATCTGTGTTAGCCTCTGTTACAAGAAATAAGGTTTTAGGCCAATAATAATCATAAGTTTCACACTTTGGAAGGCGTTTGAAAGCAAGATATTCTGAGAAATTAAATTAAATTAAAACCATTTCCTACATAAAAAACATCAAAAGTTTATTGTTACATTTGATGTTTACCTACATCCACTCTCTGGGAGCCCACTAATTTCCTAAACTCCTTTGAAATCTGTTTTTCTATTAATTTCTACCAGTTACAGTTATAGACAGGACACTAGAAGGAAAGGCTTCAGTGAGTGACAGAAGCAAGAGGTTGAAGCAGTGCCACACGCTATATAAATAGCACTAGTCTGATCAGAGACGTATGGGTTGACAGCAACTCAGTGGTTTCACTGGTTTCTCCAGAAGGTCCTAGAAATACCACCATCATCTGGATCTCTGGCAGAAAGTAAGAAATGTAAGCTTATGGAAGGAAAGAGTTTCCTCAATTTGGGATAGCAATCTATTTCTCCCTTTTACTCTCTAAGCCATCACATTTTTTCTCTCCTGTGTTTCCTATGTATTAGTAAGTAAACAATTTTGTGTTAAATCATGCTAGGTGAGATATCTAACATAGCTTCCATTTTCCTCACTAGACAGAAACTTTATAATTGCCTATTTCATTTCATACCTTGCTTTTTGTTGTTGTTGTTCATGTTTCTAGGATATTCTTACGGGTTTTCCCTTTTGAATTTCAATTTAAACAAAGGACTCTATTTTCTACTCTACTGTGTATATGTGGGAATGTTTTGCAGGTCATTCACATAGATCATATGGGATTTTTCCCTACTCAAACTTTCATGGCAGTCATTAGTGGTATTAAGCACCGTGGTTCCCAGATGAAAATATATTGTATACAGATAAGCAAAAAACATATATCTTTTTTGTTTGTTTGTTTTTAATATTGATTGGAATGAGGTTTCTGTGTGTTGGGGGGAAGTTGTTCAAAGACTGTAAGGTTAATGTAGGATGACAGTTCAAACATTTTTTGAGGGAGAATTTTCAGATATTCCCCCCTTTTCCTGCTCTCACCTTAAACGCTGATTGGTCTCAATTGACATTATAGGAACTGAGGAGAGGCAGAGGTTAAGAACCACATGGAGTCCTCTGAGTGCTCCCTTCTCTCTGTTCTAATGTGATGTGAGCTGTTCCCTGGATGTCTGACTGCAGAGAGAGGACAGACTCCATCCTCATGAATTATGCTGTTCACTGTAGTTAAAGTCTAAGGATCATTCACCTTTTGCCCTGATCTCTTCCCTTTGAATATCCTAGTCTTCTCAAAGAAAGTCCATATACTCATTTACTTGTTACCATTTGAAATGGCAACTGAAACCAACATAATTTTCTTACCATAAGTTTAAACAATATTGAGAATAAGCAAAGGATCTTAGCTAGTTTTACCAAGAAATTATTGCTACTAGACAATACTGTGTACCATTTAAGATAGCTAAGGAGTCTAACGATTTGCTTTATGACAGCTTATTACGTTTGCTTTAAGATCCCCCTCTCAAAGTGTTTACCAATTCATAGCTATTATGTTATGATATTTGTTCATTCCCAAGTAAAAAACCACCACTCCCACTCTGCACTTCCCTCTTCTGAGATGCTAATAAAATGTCAAGATGGTATTCTCCCTTACTACAGTTAATCCTAATGACAGTAAGTCTTAATGTATCATTAAACAAAAATTACTATTTTTTTCCTATAGGTCTTTTAGGGAATTAGCAGTTGACTGCTAGTTGACCACCCTTATTTTGGCAGTCTCTGTGATATACCCACTGGATTACTATATAGCCACTCCCCATATAACCTCTGTAGTGCAATGTAGAAAATTCAAGACCCAGCACACAACACACAGGGCTTGAACAGAACTTACGACTGCTAAATTCTGACCTTCCTACTGCCTCTTCCCTCTACACCATCATTTTGGTTTGCTATGAACACAAAGAGATTGTTGTGGCAAACTTGCAACTTTTGTCCTTTTTCCACAGTCTCAAACATTTACATGGACAACCCTTCGTCCTTTGAAACTCTTTTAATCCACTTAACAAATTTCTTTCCTTTAGACCAAAAACCAGAGAGACTTCAAGTTTGAGATTTAGATTTTTGTTTCTAAATACTTTATTTTGCTATGCTATAATCATTTTGATCAGGAATAACCATAAGTTCCCATTTTTTCTTTCCTTTCAATTCCCTTTAGATGAAACTAGCCCATTTGGTAATGTTATAAACTCAAGTGGAAATTTTGTGGTCAAAAATAACTTTGAGAGTGAGGGTAGTGAAGATTTATCAATGATCTCTCTTTTTTATTCCTGGACCAGTGAATCTGTACCAAGGGTAATTTTGCCCCACCTCCACAAGAGATATTTGGCAGTTTGGAGACATTTCGATTTTCAAAATTTGGGGGTGGTAAGGTCATTTGCTGCTAAATAACAGCTGTACAATATACTACTCATTGCAGAAATCTTTCCAGAGAAGCAGTATCTTAATTTGCAAAACAATTTACTAAGTATTTACTTCACATCTATTATGTATAAGCATTCCTGGAGGAACCAAATATGCCTAAATGAAAGTTTCCTTCAACTGAGGGCTTAAAACCAGTGGGACCTACTCTAGTAAGCACTATAATTCAGTTTTTAAAAAAATCTTTGAAAAGAGGAGAGTAAAAGATGAATTCTTGCTGTGAAATTGTGGGAAGGCCTTATTCAAGCAATAGGATTTAAGCATGCAGAGAAATACTATGAAAGTATTAAAGAGAAAGAAGTTGTTGACAAATGCAGCAATCTAAATTCCATGGTAAAGATGAGTTAATTCTAATCATCTTAACTCATTTAATATGCTTCAAATGAGAAGTAAGGATTAAGAAGAGATTTAAAGACTTTTTTTAAAAAAAAAAGGTAAATTGTCATCTGGGTATTGGAGATTGACTTCAAGCATATGGTTGCATTTGAAAATATGTAAGGAAAATTGAAGCAAACTTGGACATGCACAGAAATGGAACATTTGAATTTTAGATTGCTTGTTTTACATGTTGTACACTAATAAGTATTCGTTTTGCGTTTTCCTTGGAAGATAAAATTGAAACCATTTGCTTAATCAACAATATATGTATACCTTCAAATTTGTATCTTCTTGTAAACCAAGATTTCATTTAATCACAGGTTAATGAGATACATTTGGTTCTACCCATACATAATGATGATGTTTTAGGATGATGTTTAGAGACACTACTAAGATCCTTTCTGTGCCTCAGCTAATAAAATTACAAAGATATAGCTAAGTTAATACATTTATTTAAATTATTTTTTTCCATGCCATAAACGTTGAAAAGAATCAGAGTAAAAGGAAAATGATCTCTTCTGCTTCTATTATGTTACTAGATCATGGGATTCTATCAGTAACTTCCTCAAAGGTCAACAATTCATGTCTATAAAAGCAAATTTTCATCATGTTGGACATACTCAACAATTATCATACTATAGGTATAATGCTTGACTACTAATACTTAGAATAAGGGAAGAAGCGCTTGTGAGGCCCATTAGAATATTCCTAGATGGGAGAATCTTTAGGATAAAATTTGTCTTGACAAGAACTTTAAGGTGTATTTGTTTATATTATATTATCAAACACAAAGTGCTTATCAACTTCAGTTTGCAAACTGAAAATTTAAACATTAATAGTGAAACAATTGTATTTGTTGTTTTATTATTCTTTGATTTTTAAAATTGCTGACTCAGTTTTAAATGTAGAGATTTGTGATATTAAGTGATTCTAAATAACAACGTAATCACATTCACATGAAAATACATGATAGCTAAATACTACATGAAGCCTGCATGTTTTAAACAATACTAATTAGTAAAACACTATTTTTATTTTTATTTATTTATTTATTTTTAAAGATTTTACTTATTTATGCATATAAGAGCTGGGGTACAGGCCAGCGTTGTGAGGGTGAGAGGATTCACCAGAGACAGAGCAGGGAGTAGAACAGGCAGATTGACTAAAATACACTGCTGAGGGGAGGAGCAAGTGCAGGAGAGGTCTGCTGCTGTGCCATGTGGGTCCCCTACCAGGCTGGGGATCGCATTTGTGCTACAGTGGCTGCGGAAGCACAGTGTGGTGCTCAACCCCTTGAGCCACCAGGGAGGCCTCAACACACTATTTTTAAAAACAACCATTTGTTTTTATTTATATGACATAATTTTCACATTGATTTAAAGTATTTTAAAATACAATATTTGGCAAGAAAAAACAGTTATTTCAATAGATCATTTTTTGAAAAAAATAGAATTATATTGCTCAAATATGAGTGATTTGTGTTACCTAAAATTATATTTATATATGGCCATTGAGTTGACTGATTCTTAGTCCATTCATTCTTTACATCCAGTGATAGTGAACACAGTAATCTAATTATTCAAGTATAAATGTTATTTGCTTATGGCAGATATATTCATGAGAGGGATAATTGTTATAAACACAGGTATAATTGATATTGACACTAAAGGTACACTGACTTTTTAGGTCACCAGGTGAATATTTTGTACTTATAATACCGAAGTCAATGTTTTTGAAAGGATGAACTATATCAATTAAAATCTTTGGAAGCAAATTAATTAGTTTATGATAGGATATTTTTAAGTAGACTTGCAGCAACTACAGATCTTAGTGGTTTAAAAGATTAAACTTAGAACCAAATGCCAGCTTGAATTCTGTAGAATATCAGTCTGGATTGAGTGGCTCAATTGTAATTATGTACTCTTAGCAGTAGACTTAAAGGAAGTTTAAATGAAATTTATCATAATCACAAAGTAGATAAATAGGAAAAAGGGCTTGAACTTTTAGTCTTAGTGATTCTCCATTAGAATCAGAAGGACTCATAATAAAGGCTTTCATATTAATTATTAATATAGGGTCAACTACCTCCTTCTTTTGCTGTTACTATGAGACCTTGTTAGTGTTCTCATAGTCCTTTTCCTGAGAGCTCTGCATACTCTCCACTACCAGACATGTTTACTTGACACAAATAAGGCAACTTGATTTTTGACATAGCTCGTCAGCTCACTCAATTTTGTGAGCTTTCTCATATAGAAACATTTAGAAAAATACATACATTCACACATACATATATGGGGAATATTAGGGATAACTAATAGGTTTTTCTATATTGTTCTCATTTTAATTATTTGAGTAAGGTGGAATGGATCTACTGAATTGCCATATGTTTTTCTTATCAAAAAGTGTAAGAGAAGCAAAGGACATGCTAACCAAAACAAAGCGACAACCCACCAACTGGGAGAAAATCTTTGCACACAACATTACTGACAAGGGACTTATCACACAGATCCA
>JAGFMF010011574.1:873883-927361 GCA_019455555.1 Galemys pyrenaicus | reverse complement strand
TGGCGAGGATGTGGAGAAAAAGGAACTCTCTTACACTGCTGGTGGGAATGCAAGCTGGTCCAACCATTATGGAAAGCAGCATGGTGGTTTCTCAATCTATTAAGAATGGAGCTTCCATATGATCCAGCAATCCCACTCCTAGGAATATACCCAAAAGACAAAAAAAAAAAAAAAAAAAAAACAACCTGATTCATTAGAATACTTGCACCCCTGTGTTTATAGCAGCACATTTTACAAAAGGTAAGACCTGGAAACAACTTAAATGCCCAAAAACAGATAAGAGGATCGGGAAACTGTGGTACATATACACAATGGAATACTATTCAGCAATCAAAAATGAAAAACTAGACACATTCATAGGAACATGGATGGAATTGGAAGGGATTATGCTCAGCCAAGTAAGTCAGAAGGCAAAAGAAAAATACCAGATGGTTCCTCCCCTAGGAGGAATATAAGGGAACCAAATAAGGATTAAGGAAAGGAATAAGAACAATAATAATAATAACAATAAAGACACAAAAAACAAAAATGAAAAGACAAGGACAAATTGGGGACACTTGGTGGGGAGGGAAGAGGGGGAGCGTTGAGGGCTGATGGGAGAATGGGGAACTGAGGTGATGGTGCACTGGTGATATGGTGATGGGGAATACATGGGGATTTTAATTGATGTCAAATATATAAAAATAAAAAAGTTAATAAAAAAGTGTAAGAGAAATTATATGGACAATTATTGTGGTATGTTGATTAATCCCCAAGCAACCAAGTAGAAACAAATACTGTACATGCTTTCTATTCAAAGCACTGATTTTCTCATTCTCCCAAATATTATAATTTGGACCCACCTCTAAAAATAAAAATAAGACATACAGCAAACTATATTTGAATTATTTTATTATTAATTTATTCATTAAAGAATGCAAGGAAACAATTTAAATTTTTTTATAAATGACATTTCTTCATAATATGTTTCAGAAATATTAGGAAATAGTATCAAAGTACCACTGCCTTTAGCTTACGTTTACTTATAACTTCAGAGTTCAATGAATGTTAATGAATAAAGCAATAATATCAAGGCAATAAAGTAAATTAAATGATAAAAGAGCACAAATAGTTAAATGAAATGCAAGTGAATTTCCTTAGAAAAGCAAAAGTAAGAACATGCCTCAAGTAATTTAATTTGTTTGCACTTCATGAAAGGCAAATTATAATATTTGTATATTTGTGGATTCCCTAAATGTTTACTTTTAAATATAAAAAATACTTTAAATATATTTGAATACATACTTAAAATGAATGACATCTAATACTATATACATTAAAGTATAATATAAAAGACCATATGTTGGATCACAATATGGCAGAAGCAAATTCTCATATCTCAATAAACAGCGTAAATATAAATGTGATGTACATACCAACCAAAAGGCACAGAGTGCTGGGTGGATCAGAAAACAAAATCCAACTTTCTGCTGTCTAGAAGAGATTCACCTGAATCCAAAGATAGACGTGTTCAAAGTGATTGAAAAACAATCAAGCAAATAGGTTGTTTTGAAAATTATATGCTTACAAGGGGGAAGTCCAAGTCCATTAGTAAATTAAGAAATTTATGTAAATGGAAGCATACATTTTATTTTCTGTGATTTTTATAGGCACAGATTTTTTGGTAAATATTTTCTAGCACTCAGCACATTCGAGATTCTATCATTTGCATGTTTTAGGAGCTCATCAGTGGTGTAGTATTGAATATTACTAATTGTATGGATACATCCTAGTTTATGCATTCCTTCCTGATTTATATTGTTACACGATTTTCTTCCATCTTCAATAATGCTGCTATGTAGAAACATTATTTTAGTGTTTTGGTACATAACTGGAAGTGGAATTTCTGGGTTAAGATGCCATAAACAATTTTCCAAAATTCAAAAGTTATAAACTTTTACCAGTAAGATATGAGGTTCAAAATCTTTTACAATTCTTGGACTTGTCCATCCTTTTTTTTTTTCTTTCTCTCTTTAGTAAGAAGATATATTTTATTGTTTCATTATTATTAAAGCATTTTTATTTCCTTTTGAGTACTTTTTCATGCTTTCATTACCATTTCAATAATTTTCTTCTGAAATATTTTTGTCCAGTTTCATTTATCTGTCTTTTATAGTTGTCTGCAGTAGTACTCAATGTATTGTGGCTCTAAGTAATTTTACAGGTTATAGAATATATATTTTATTAGTAGCTCTTTCAATGAAGAGAAGTTTGTGCTTTCGATTAGGTCCATTTTATCTTTTGTTTTTTTTTTTCTTTTATGATTACCTATTTCTTTGGTTGCTGTAATAAGATCTTGCCCCCCCACTTATCATGAAGATATTTTTCTAAGACATTCCACTTTTGGTTTTTACATTTATTGCTCTGAACCATATAAAATTGACTTGCTTTTGTATATGGTGTGAAGTAGAATTGTTTTTAATTTTTCCCATGTTGATGTTGTTCTGGCACCATTTGGTGAACAGATTTTTTTGTTTCCCATTGAGTTGCTCTGGCATCCTTGCACATCATTTCATCATCTATATGTGGGTTTATTTCTGTACTTCCTATTCTGCTCTATTGATCAATTTATCTATCCTTTTGGCAAGACCACATTATATAGATTACAGTAGAATTAAAAGAAGTCTTCATGTCCCACAACTTTTTGCTTATTTTCCCAAATGGCTTTGGCTATTCTTGGTCATCTGTCCTTCTAAATAAGTGTCAAAATCATCTGAGACTGTATTAATGTTATAATTCAGTTTGGAAAGGATGACATCTTAACAATTGAGTCTTCTAATAAACTTTTAAAAATATTATTTAGGCATACAAGAACTGGAGTACAGGCCAGAGGTGCAGGGGGGTGAGAGAAGTCACCAGAGACAGAGTAGGGAACAGAATAAGCAGATTGACCGAAATACAGTGCTGAGGAGAGCAGCGGGTGAAACAGGAGATCTCTCACTGAGGATTGAACTCTCTCACTGAGGATTGAACTCTTGCTGCAGTGACTGCAGATGCCTCATAGTGTGGTGCTTAACCCCTTGCGCCACCAGGGAGGCCCCTCTAATCAACTTTATAGAACATATTAGTTCAAACTTTCATTTGTAAGTACTAAGAGCCTATAATATTACTACTAAACATATTTTTCTAAGTAGGGTAATTAAAAAAATAAAGCATGCAAAGTTATTTGTATAAGGATGCTTATTGCAGCATATAATGTAATATTTATATCCTGGCACCAACCAAAATTAAAAGTAGATTATATAACTTTGTTCCAAATAGTAGAATTATGAAATAGTGCCACATGGTTAAAATGATGTTGTAGAATAATTTTAAATACAGAAATAGGGTTATGATAGATTCATATAAAGTAAAATGATATAGGGACCTCCTGGTGGTACATGGGTTAATGTCTCAGTACTTCAAACTATCTCCAGCCACTAAGGCATGACTTCTATCCCTGGCCAGGGAGATAGCCCACAAGGTGCAGCAGACCTCTCCTGTCTTGCCCGGTGCTCCCCCAGTGGTGTATTTCAGTAGATGTGCTTGTTCTGCTTCCTACTCTATCTCTGGTGAATTTTCTCACTGCATTGCCTCCCCCGCCCCCCCTCCCCCGCCCCCAGCACCTCTGGCCTACACCTAGGTCTTATATTTTTTTTTGATTTTTTATTTTTTAAAGATTTATTTATTAATGCATACAAGAGCTGGGGTACAGGCCAGAGTCCAGGGAGGTGAAAGGATTCATCAGACAGATTGGGGAGCAGAACAGGCATACTGACTAAAACACACTGCTGAGGGGAGCAGCATGTGAGGCAGGAGAGGTCTGCTGCACCGGAGGCAGGGAATGGCTGCGGTTTGCTTCATAGTGCGTTGCTTAACCTGCTGCGCCACCAGGGAGGCCCGCCTAGTTCTCATATGTACAGATAAAATAAAAGTAAATCTTTGGAAAAAAATTATATATATATACTATATACATTATGATCTACTGTTTGTAAAAATACATATAACTATAAACTACCTGCCAAAATAAAAATGTTGATGTTTAACTTCTAGGTTTTTTCTACTCTTCTTTTTTGTATTTTATACATATTTTCAAATTAAAAATACTTCTCTTTTCAAGATCATGGTATATCAAAATTTACATGCTTTTTTAAAATTTTCTGTTGAAGCACGCATAGAATTTGCCTATCGTTTCTAACAGAATAAATCTATAAATGTCCTAGAATAGCAAAGATACCTCCCACACATATTTCAGTTTCATTTACTGAATGAAACCCATACAACTCAGGAATGAAAGTTGACATGAATTTTTCTATACTAGCTACATATTTATATAAATATAAATATATGATCATATATATATATATAGAGAGAGGGAGAGAGAGAGATTACGATAAATATAGAACACCATTGTTCTAGCATCATTTGAGACACTGTTGATTCTCTCTTCAGGTAGAATCCATTGCTTCTATTGCCTTTTATGTTAAGGTAAAGTCAGGTGATTGCTGTTATCAAAAAAAAAATCAGAGACAATATTTCAGAACAATTAAATTTTGACATTATGATTTAGTAGCAGAATAATTAAAACTACTATATATTTTATTTTTTGGACCACAGACTTCTGGATATAGAATGGAACAAATACACATTTTTAATATAAGATTGGGTTTTGTTAGGATAGTTTATAAAAAGATAAAGGAAATGTCTAATATCGGCAACAGTGTATTTTAATATTGGATTAGATTTGAGTACAGGAGAAAATGAGAATAACACCATTTATATAAAGATATTAGAAGGGTAAAGAAATGAAGTGCTCAGAATGATAAAAGGAAAGTGTGAGAGGAAAGCTGTAGTGTCAAGGTTAAAGCAAGGAATCTTTAAAATTTTGGAGATGAAGTCTAATCAATAATAAGGACAATTGGGCCTCCCCGGTGGCGCAGTGGGTTAAGCAACACACTATGAAAGCAAACCGCAGCCAAGGCAGCACGAGTTCGATCCCTGCTGCCGGCCAGGGAGGGGACCCACATGGTGCAGCAGACCTCTCCTGCTGTGCCCGCTGCTCCCCTCAGCAGTATACTTCCGTTGATCTGCCTGTTCTGCTCCGGCTCTCTGTGGTGAATCCTCTCACCCCCCACACCTCTGGCCTGTACCCCAGTGCTTGTACACGTAAATAAATAAATCTTTAAAAAAAAAAATAAGGACAATTAACTTACATACATGAGACTAATTGGTTGAAATAGCTGAGTATCACAATGGAATTTAATGGGTATTTATAATCATTAAAAATAGAAACCATATTGGATATTGTAGGAATAGTACAATTGCATATTAAAGGAAATGAGACCTTCAGCTAAGTACACAGGATACACACAGTAAACTAATAAAGACATAACAAGGAGAAAAGAGTACTGTCTATACTGGAAGAATAAAACATATCCAAATATTCCACTGATACCTGCGAAATGTGTAGTGTGAAAAGAAACTATAAAATGTGGGATTATTTTGTTATTCTGTTTTGTCTGCATTTTTTTTTAATTGAGGTAACATTATTTTAAAATACTTATATAATTCAGAAGTATAGCTTTGCACCTCTTCAGATGTATGTTATGACCCACCCACCACAAAAGCACCCATCGTCCTCCACCATAGTCTGTGGAGCCCCATCCACTCTTTGCTCTTCACATGGTCCCGATCCTATCAGTGGCCTCAATTTCAAAGTCAGATTACTCAGGTTTGGGTTTGGTTTGATTTTATCTGATCCTTTGTTTTATTTCTGTATTTTCCATATATGAGTGAAACCTTCTGATATTTGTCTTTTTCCTCCCTTCCTCCCTTTCATCCTCCCTCCTTCCCTCCCTCTCTCCTTTCTTTCTTTCTTTCCATTTATGCTTCCTTTTGAAGACTGTCTTAAAGTTTTCACTGTACATAACCTCCTTTGTTAAATTTATTAAATTAAATATGCTAGATATGTCATTCTTTTTGATAAGGTAGTAAAAGGGATTATTTTCTCTCTAGTTCATTGTTAGTTTATAGTAAAGCAACTGATTTTTCTATATTTATCTGTCACTTTACTGATTTATTGATTTTGATACTATTTCTAAGAAGTCATTAGGGGTTTTGTATATGTAATCATTTCATCTGCAATGATGATAGTTTTACTTTTTCATTTCCAATTTAGATTCCTTTCATATCTTTCTCTTGCCTGATTGCTCTAGCGAGGACTTTCAATACTCACCAGTACTATGTTGAAAGTGGCCATCCTGTCTTGACCTGTTTTTTGAAGAAAATCTTTCAGTTTTTACTATTATGAATGATGTTATGTGTGGGTTTGTCATATATTGTGTTTGCTTAGATATATTCTTTTTATCCCTAATTTTCTGTGGTCTATATCATGAATGGATTTTGAAACATCAAATGTTTTCTTTGATATAACCCAGTGATTTTTCTCTTTCCTTTTGTTGATATCGTGAATTACATTGATTTTCAGATGTTGAACCATCCCTGCTTCCAGTTTATAAATTCTACTTGATCATGATGTGTAATTCTTTGAAAGCCTTGTTGAATTAATTTTGCTAAGATTTTGTTAAGTTTGAATTTTTTTTAGGGATATTGATATGCAATTTTCCTTTTCTAAAGTGTCCTTCATTGCCTTTGATATTACAGTAATGTTGGCCTCACCAAAAGTGATTGGAAGCATTTCTTTTCCCTCAGTTTTTGGAAGAGTTTAAGAATAGATATCCGTTCAATTTTTGAAAGTGTGGCAGAATGCATTAGTAAAATCTTGTCCTGGCCTTTGTGTTTATGTGTATGTGTTTGTGTATGTGCGTGCATGTATACACTTTTGATTAATGTGTCAATTCCCTTGCTTGTAATAGTCTGTCAGGTTTTTTCTTTCTTCCTGATTCACTCTCTTTTAAGATTGTATACTGCTAGGAAATTTGTCTATATCTCTAGGTTAATCAGTTTATTTTTATATTGTTGTTCATAGTAATTCCTTATGACTATATTACTTAGAGTACACTAATTCCTCTTCTTGTATTTCCCCTTAGTCAAGGATATATGCCTCTGTATTCTCAGCCATGTTCTCTGCAGGACAGATTGCTGGGTGAGCATCAGCAGTGCGATATTTGTGCCAGTCTCCCTGTCTGAAACCACAGCTTCCAGGAGTTTCTCTCCATTCACCTCTTGTTAAATGAGGCATGAGTCTCCTAACTGCCCCTTCTTATAATGTTTGTGCTGTTCTTTGATGTCTAAAAGGTGCTCCAAGTTATGGGAACTCCTGGGTATAGCACATATATAACTTCAAATTATCCTTCCAGGAGCCTAACAAGGAACCTCCTCTGATACCATATTTTTGACTTGTTTTAATTTGATTTTCTATTTTTCTAACAAGGATCATTGTCATCTGAACAAAATAAGGGATACCTTCATCTACTCCATTTTACTTAGATGTCTATGTGATAATTTTTTTCCCTACCAATATAAATATTTTATTATCGACACTGATATTTCTTTCTCTTACAAAATCATCCTCATGTGAAGATGAATGGCACATAAAAGTAAAGAGAATACATTAAAGTACAGATGAGACATAGGATATGGAAGAGATAATCCTTCATAATATCCATTAAACTAGTGTGTAAAAATATATAATGTTTGGTGGAAACAATGTTAAGTATTTTCTCAAAAATGGTTGTAGTGGTTATAATTTGAATTTATTATGCTCTTGAAGAATTTGAAGTGTAAGAAATCAATGCATCCTGTTGAGTATGGGAAGTGGAGATAAATATTACTACTCTTAGTAAAGAAATACTTTAATTTGATGGGGAGAACCCTATAAAGAATATATAGATATATATAGGTAAGAAGGAGTTGGGAGTAGACATTTTATTTCTCTATTCCCATACTATTATAGATTATTTACTCAAAATTATGTCATAGTCATGAGAAATTACAGAAGGTTGAACCATTCTTAAGTACAATAAAAATAATTTAACAATTGTAAGAAATTATTATTATGTGTATGCTCTTAGTTTGGTATAAAAATGTGTGTATGTTTATTCTCTCTGTCTCCCTTAATTAAGATGTTTATCCAAATACCAAAAATGGTAATTCTTAGGTGGAGGTAAATTTTATTTTTTCCC
This sequence comes from Galemys pyrenaicus, assembly GCA_019455555.1. Classification (NCBI taxonomy): domain Eukaryota; kingdom Metazoa; phylum Chordata; class Mammalia; order Eulipotyphla; family Talpidae; genus Galemys; species Galemys pyrenaicus. Next base: position 919,199 of record JAGFMF010011574.1, on the reverse strand, counting down.
ATATCTTTCTTACTATATGAGTTACTGTTGTAATGAAAAAAATTCACATATATACTTTTAATAACAATAGCTACTTGGGACTTTGCTAATTGACAATTCTTGAAAGGTATTTCCCCTCTCAGTGATCTCTGTCACACACATTCCTTCCTACATTTCTAAGAATAGGCCAAATTATTGCTCCTTATGTTGCATTTTTCACCAATTATGCTCTTCTGACATTCTTTATTTGGTTCAGAGACTAGTTGTTGGTAAAGAACTATCTTAGGAAAACTGATAAATCGAGCTATGTACCATTAGGAGACCGAAACAGCTCTAGTCTCTCTTATTAGGAATCTGGAGTGATTACTTGAATTCTAAAAAAAAAGTCTTTGAATATTTTATAAATAAGACAAGTCACATAATATGCTTATTTGAATTTTCTAGTGTTGATACTGCATAATGTGATGTAGACTGACATTACAGAGATCAGTTTCTTTTTGTTTGATGCTGTTCTTAAAATGTTTTATAGCAAATCATTATGCAACATGTACATTTGTCTTCATATTACAGTGACAATATATTTGTAAGTGACTGAAGTACTGCATTATATTTGCATCTATTTTCTTTAGTAAAACAATAGTTACACATTTTATTTTTATAATTTATATCAACTTATTCATGTACACACTAACAACAACAGCAACTTAAAAAAACTAAACATTTGTAATCACACAGTTTAACTATAAACACACAAAGGAAGATGCTATTGAGAGAGACTCAATTATTTGTTTTAAGATTTCTATTAATTTTTACTCTTTACTGAAAACTAGGGGGCAACTGTGGAAAGTCCTTTCTTATCCACTTAGAAGTTCATTCAACAAATAGCTACTAAGTGTTTGATATGTACTGCCTTCTGTTATAAGTTCTGAGAGTACAACATATAGAATAAATAATTGTCCACAATGAAAATTGCATTTTTATTTCTCATTTATCGTTGTTTTATTTTTTTTGTTTATTGAAAGATTTTATTTATTTATGCATACAACGCTGGGGTACAGGCTAGAGGTGTGGGGTGTGAGAGAATTCACCAGAGACAGAGCAGGGAGCAGAACAGGCAGATCAACTGAAGTACACTGCTGAGGGAAACAGCGGGTGAGGCAGGAGAGACCTGCTTTGCCATGTGTGTTCCCTCTGGGGCTGGGGTTCGAACTCATGCTACAGTGGCTGTGGAAGCTCCACAATGTGGAGCTCAACCCCTTGTGCCACCAGGGAGGCCCCATCTTTGTTTTTAAAAATACTTTATATTTTATAGAAGATTTAGGTTTACAGAAAAACAGAAGCTAAAAAGCTATCACTTATAATCTCTACACTGACATATTCATAACCTCTCCATTAACAGCACCTCCACTGGAGTGGGACTTTTCTTATAATTGATGAGCCTCCGTTGGCCAAAGTCATGTTCTATTAAGGTTTACTTTTCATGTTGTACAACTCTTAGCTTGAAAAAAGTTTCTGTTGGGGCAACCTTCTTGGAGTTATGCTTCCATTTGTTTGAAAAATTCCTGACAGTTTATAATGATATATATTTGCCATTGTATATCATATAGACTAGTTTCACTGCCCTAAATGTCCTCTATGCTCTACCTATTTATCTACTTGTCCTTTGTTTCCTTTAATCCCTGACAAACATTAATTCTCCCTCTTTTAAAAACTTATTTATAGTTTTGCATTTTTCAGAATGCCATGTAGTCGAAATCATACAGAATATTGAGATTGGATTTTTTTTTACCTAAAATACACATTTACGCTCTCTGTCTTCCCTGCACTAGGAGTAGCTTATGTGCTACATCCCTCATCTTTGGAAAATGCACACTTGCACCAGCTTTGTCTCCAGCACCTTGCTGGTCAGGAGCACCTCTTAGCTGCTGAGTAGATCACTGTTAACTGTGGTGCTGAAACAACCAGAGATGCTGACAGATGAGAGCTGGCAACGTGGCATCCCCGAGTCAGCTGAATTCACTTATTTCTAACCACAGCTTCCAAATCAGTACCATTTCAAGGGACACTGAAATAGCAGCCAAGTTCATAAAGGTCAGGGCTGCCACAGTAGGGGTGGCTGGCTCTGAAGCTGGATTCGGGACTGTGTTTGGGCACCTCACCAATGGCTATGCCAGGAACCCTTCTAAAGTAAAAAGAGTTCTTTGACTGCACCATTGTGGACTTAGCCTTCTCAAGGAGCTGGGGGCTCTTTTGCCTTGATGGAAGCCGTCCACATCCTCTTTGCCATGTGAAGGAGGCTTCTCCACCTCCCATAGTTCTCTTATTCTGTACCTTCCCAGGCACCTTGTGGAAAGTGGTTGGCTCAGGCTTTGACAAAGACAAAAATCAAATCAAAAAAATGTTAATAAATATATATGTGTGTCTGTATATTACATATGTGTACACATACATACACACATATATACACACATATATTTAAGATTCCTCAATGTATTGCTCTCTTCTTACTAGTATTGAATACTGCTCCATTTTCTGGATGTACTGCAGTTTATCCACTCACCTTTGGAGAACAGCTTGGTTGCTTTCACATTATGGTAATTATAAATAAGTTACTCTGAACTTCAATGTGCAGGAATTTGTGTGTGTGTGTGTGTGGGCATGATTTCAATTCCTTTGTATAGATAACCAGGTGTGTATGGCAAGAGTGTTTGTTTTGTAAGTTTAGTTTGAAACTACCAAAGTATATTGCAAAGTAGCAGCACCATTTTTCTTTCTTATCAACAATTATGGAGAATCCCTGCTGTTCCACATCATTGTCAGCATTTGGTATTATGAATATTCTGGATTTTGGCCATACAAATGGGCATGTGCTAGGATCTCTCTCTCTCTTTTTCTTTAAAGGAATTTTCCTGACATATAATCGAGCATCTTTTCATAATTCTTGTTTGCAGTTTTTATATCTTATTAATGAAGTATTTGACAATGTTTTTGACCCAATTTTCAGTTGAGGTTTTCATTAAAAATTGTTTTTCAAGAGAGTTCCTTGTATATTTTGGCTAACAGTTCCTTTATCAATTTCTTTATTATGAGTCATGTCTTTGTTATTATATCTAAAAAATCATCTTTAATTCTAATTTATCTTAGTTTTCTCCTATGACATATTTACATTTAGGTATATGGTCTATTTTGAATTCATTTTTGTAAATAAGTTTTGTATCTAGAGTCTTTTTGATATGTGGCTATCTAGTTGTCTCAGGATTCATACTTTGTGTCTTTCTAGGCAAATGATTTCAGAAACTGATCAATTATATATATATTATATGTAAACTTTACTTTATATATACTTTATAAATTATAACAATATGTATAATACATACACATATGCAATAAAATACTTAGTTTTTATTATTATTAACAAATCATCTGTTAGTTCAGTGTTCTTCCTTTTGTGTAGATTTGAGTATCTGACCTATATACCATTCTTTTTCTCTAAACAACTTCTTTTAACTTTTATTCTAAGGCAGGTCTATCAATCTTTGTTAGTTGAGAACTATTTGTCTTTCAATTTTGAAGGACAATTTTCAGACAAAATTATGCTTTGTTAGTTTTTCTCACTCATTACTTAAATATTTTAGTCCATTAACTCATGCAGGAAAGTCAATTGTGATTCTTATCTTTGCTCCTCTATAGGTAAAGTGCTTTTCTTCCTCTGGTTTAAGTTTTTTGTTTTTTTTTTAATGGTATGCCTAGGCATAGTGCTTTAGGTAATTTTTGTTTTTTTGTTTGGTGTTCACTGATCTTCCTGGATCTGTGGTTTAGAGTTTGATATTAATTTGTGGGAAATTCGCAATCCTTTTGTTTCAAATATTTCTTCTGATTCTTTTCTTCTTTTATGTACATTATATGTACGCTACACATTTTGTAGTAGTCATTCCATAATTCTTAGCCATTTTGTTTCTTTTTTTAAAGTTTTCCCCCCATTTGCTTTTCAGTTTTGAAATTTTCTATCCATATATACTCAAGTTTAGTAATAGTTTTCCTCATGCTAAGAAGCCCATTAAAGGTTTAATTAATTTCTATTACAGTATTACTGATCACTAGCATTCCTTTTTGGTTCTTTTCTGGGATTTCCATGTCTCCGCTTACATTGCCTCTTCCTGCATGCTTTCTACTTTATACTTTAAAATCTTTAGAACATTTATATAATCACATTTGTTTTAGATTCCTGGTTTGATATATCATTCTGTATATCTGAATCTGTTTTTAATGCTTACTTTGTATCACTGAACTACATATTTTGCCTTTTTGGATCTTCGTACTTTTTTCTTGATAGTGACAGCGGATAAAAGGTGTACACTCCCTCCATTCCTGAAGCCACACAGTGCATTTTTTGGCCCTCAACAATAGTGAATATCCATTTCTATTTTTCCTTCCTGGGAAACTCCACAATCCACTTACTTGGATCAGATCCTGACCTCAGTCAAGTGCATCCTCTTAAGTTTAAAAGAGAACAATTACTGATGGAGGGATTTGACTAAAGGCCCTTTAACATAGCATGATGTAAGCTAGACTGGGCAGAGATATAGGCCAGCATCCTGAGGCTGCTCCTCAGATGAAATTTTCAAGGCATAAGCAGTGGTGGTCACCTGGGTAAATTCTAGACACTTTGTAGTTACTGAGAGGAACAAATGGTGGTGAGAATATTCTATGTGTAAATGAAAGTTATCAGGTTTTTCCACCCTCCCTCCATTAGTGTCAATGCTAGACACCTGCGGCCCTGCAAGCATGCCTGATGGCAGGCACCTAAGTAGGGTGCAAGCATGTTAGTTGGGAACACCTGCGCAAAGTGACGGGCTGTATTAGGTTGGTGTCACCTGGGTGCCGGGAGGAGTAGTTGAAGTGTGGTGGTGGAGTATGACCAAATGCAGTGGAGATAGGTAGAGAACGTCATGAAGCATGAACAGCTGAGACAACTAGGAGACTGCTTGAACCACAGATGAACTTAACCAGGTCTGGGATGGTTACAGGACATATGGAACGGTGCATAATTGTTGCTATGTCTTAGTCGTTAATAGACATTAGATCAGGACTCCAGGTCCATGTAACTGCACAGGGCTGTGGCCCCCAAGCCACACGTGCACAGTTCACTTCCCTATTCTGGCCTTGGGTGGTGTGAACCCTGCCCCACATTTAGGCCAGAGGTCGGTCCCACATGCCTGACTTGTTCCTGGGTGCACTCAGGCACTGCAGCACCATGACTTTGAAGGCAAATAGAGGGAGGAAACTAAGTATCTAGGAGAACTAAGTTTTCCATGATAAATGGCATGAATTAAAGTCCTTATGGACTAGTTAGGGATAGGGATCCATTGAGTCTGACGTACCTAGATTTTCTCATCCTAACATTTCCTACTTGCCCAATTTATCTCCAGAGATCTCGCGAGAAGGGATTTCCTCTAAGAAGCCTGGTCCCAGCTGCGGCGATTTTGAGCTGTTTTGGCGTTTTCTGAGCCTCTCTGGTTGCTGAGTAGACTCCACTCTCAGCTCTTCCTGGCTGAGTAGACTCCACTCTCAGCATGTCCTGGCTGAGTAGACTCCACTCTTAGCTTGTCCTGGCGTCTCTCTGTAACGACAACGTACCAACAGGTAAGAATGATCAGATGAGAACTATCTATGTTTTATGACTAGAATTTTGTCTTTTTGTAAACCCGTTTCTCGGGATTTACTTTGTAGCTACTTTGCAGTTTTCTCTCCCTTTAGGTGAATAAAATGGCTGAATTAGGGTGGAAATGGATATTCACTATTGATGAGGGCCAAGACTTCTGAGGGTCCTTGGTGTCTCTGGAGAAAAGGATTTCACTAAGCACAGAATGAGGCCTGTAATAAAGTTCATTAGGAAGCCCAAGGACAGACCCCCGCAAGCAGCAGCAGGCAGGCTTAGAAAGCAGAGCAGCTGCACTGAGCAGTAAAGCTGAGGTTGTTTTTTTTTTTTTTTTTTAATGGCTTTTTTTTTATTTGTATCTTACATATCACTGTGTATTCACTGTTAAATTCCCACCACCAGTTCACCAGATACCATTACCATATACCCTTGTGCTCTTAGCATCTCTGCTTTGATTCCTTTCATTCCTTTCCCTCTTTATTTATGGTTAAAGCAGAGGGGTTTTAAGGTATTTCCTTTCTGGGTGGAGAGGGGTCCTTTTAATGATGCATGAATCACTCCAGTAGCTCCTCCCTATTCAGCTGCTAATTGGAACTATTCCTTCCTTCTCTTCCAGTGGGGGGGCATATAGTTAAGACTCCTCCTAGGCCTCCCAGACTTGTGAGCTCTTATGTGGTCCCTAAAACAAAGCCTTAGTCCCAATTGGACTGTGAAGTGGTGGAAATGCTATTGTGCTCCTCTTGGGGATGGTGTGAAAGCCCTTTTCTATCCCTCACATTCTGGTCCCAAGTGGAAGACTAATGGGACTTGGAATGGGGATTTCCCTCTCTCTGGGTCTTTAAGTCTGATAAAACTTCAGCAAGTTAGGTACTGGTTAAATTGTTTTTCCTGAGGGTAGTTTCTATAGAGAACAGAATGCTCTTTTGTATTTCAAAAATGGTTCTTTTTTTCTGGACCTCTGCAGGAAGCTAGAGGGGGTTTCATCTAATGTGCCAGTGTAAGAATCAGGTCAAGCTTCTGGAGGTAAAACTACAAACGTGTGATGCCTCCTATCTGAGTCTGTAGTATTTAAACTCGTAGCCTCATCCACATAGAGCCTCTAGTAATTTACCAATCATAGTTCAGTTTTCCTCTATGCTGAAAGGTTGCTGTTCATGAGATTCTGATTTGGTAAACTGTGATTGTCTATAATTCACAGTTTGGTCTCTGCAGTTATGGGCACTCTGGTTTGCTCTGCAACTTCAGTTCTCTTAGTGATCTAAGAGAAATGGTTGGTTTTTCACATTGTACTTTTTTTTTTTTTTATTTGTGATTAGTATGGAGTGGTAACTCCAAGTTCCTTCTATCCAATACTGGAGTCCAGAGTCTGGAATTGCATTTTAATAAAAGGCAAATTATAAACAGGGTAACAGCTAAGTATATAGTGTGTCAGATGATAAGTGCTATGGAGAAAATAAATCAGTAAGGAAAATAGAAAGTTTTGCTGACAAGGAAAAAATGCACTTTTATATTGGATAGTCAGGGAATCTCAACGAAAGAGTGACATTTGAGTAGAATGAGAAAGGCTAGTGACTCGGGGAAAGAGCAAGTGCAAATATCCTCAAGTGCAGAACTGCCCTTGGTGGCTCTGAGCACCTGCAAGGAGGGTTGTGGCTGGGCAGATTGAACAAGGGAGAAGTAGGCGGGTAAGTCACAGGTAATGCTGGGAGAAGTCCTTATTTTTCTTAGTTTGTGTGAGATGGGAAGTGAACAAGAAAAATTAGGTTATCTGATTTAAACTTTAAAGAGATTATTTTAACTATCATCCTGAACAGAAACTATAAAGGAATAGATGTGAAAATGTTAGGGGGAAAGACCCTCCTGAATGGATTACACAAATAGGTTATGGCAACAGCAAGTCCCTCTCGATGTGAAATGGATGACATGTGACTCACGAAGCTCAATCCCAGTGGACTGTGGCCTGGGAACCTGAATGCAACCTGGGGGCCTTCAATATGGATCACCTCCAAAGGAAACTTCTTCCCACCACAACCTTCAGACCAGAAGGAACTTCATATTTTCCACTCCAAAGTAAACCACCTATAAAAACCCAGCAGCCTGTAGCCTGGGTGCGGTGCGACTTCCCCGACTCCCACTCTGGGGATCGGAGAACCTCACTGGGAGTGCAATAAAAGTTCCTGCTGGTCAGAAACATGGCCTGGCTCTCTCTTTCTCTCTCCCTCTATCTCTCTCTCTCTCCCTTGCTCTCCCTTCCAACAGTGTGGAAACCTTTCATAAATTAGTAACACAGTTGACTCAAAAGTAATACTGAAGACAGAAGAACTACCATTGGCTAAAGGATATTCCAAAGATTTTTAAAAACATTTTAGTAGAGCATGATTTTCTGGAATTTTAATACTATCTTGCCATAGAATTTCTTATTTTATATGTTGTTCTTAAGGAGAAAAAAGATCAAACTGTAGAAAATTCTAGGCAGTGAATAAAAGGGAAACTACTTACAGAAGCTACAACTGGAAGAAAATATGTGAACTTATTATTCCACAACAAGAATAATGAAGCCAGAGATTTAGCTGACTAAATGTCAACTGTTAGCAGGCACATGTTTAAATGTTTTTCTATGAGAGAATGTTCATTTGGAGGAGGCATTAGGAAGCATGTGACAACTAAATGTTTGTCTCTTCAGGTTTTTGTTTTGTGTTTGCTGTGAGGTCAGGATCATTTGTTAGTTGTGACTTAATAAGTCTATGGGGAGGAATTGGTGAGTAGTCATTATTCTGAAAACATAGTCATTAGTCCAAAGCATTTTACACATTTAAATACATTTTTGTTAGGTATTTAGTACTTACACACCACCAACTATAATTCAGTCTATTACAGAACAATTATGTATCATGTTTTTAAACAGCAGCTAAATTAGAGATTCTGTGATTATTTGTTTGCATTGTCAAAGAACATTCACTCTGAATTTGTACACCTATAATTGCATTATGTAATATTTGTATTTGTTTTATAGCATATCAATTTTAGGTCTTTTTAATTTGGTTAAAAGGGAACTGAATAAAAAGTCATTGTTTTCTTCTTTGGTCACATAACTGTTTTTCCTGCCCTTATAAAAATAAATATTGTTAAACTTTATGAAATTTTTAAAAAATCAAAGTATTTATATTTTTTAAATGTTTTGATAATTATGTTTTTTAATATTTATATATTTATTTTGTAGAGAAACTGGGGTATAGGCCAGAAGTGGGGTGTGGGATGGTGAGATGAATGAAATATCTTTGATGAATTCAGTGAAATGAAATGAAATATCACACAGCTTTTTACTCATGGATTACATCTTTGGGATTAAATACTTATTTTTACTTAAAGTAATACTTATCCATTGTTAATGTACTAAGTGACTTTGTAGACTGTAGAGTCACTTCACAGATTCTCTAAAACTTGTTTGATGTCTATGGAATAGTACTGTATCAATAGGTTCTCCAATTTTCTTGTTTCCCTTTCTATAATTTTCAACTATATTAATGAGGAAATGCTAGCAAGTAAGAAAAATACATTTGACCAAAAAAGAGAAAACTATAAATGCATAAAATTATGTAATATATATTCTTAAGATAGGACACATATCTATAGTTTTATTTAATTCTACATAATAATTTATATATTAAGGATCCTAATTGTTTATATACTGTAGTATCCTCAGGGTATCAATTTTGTACTAGACTAGCTCCATTATAATCACAAAATGGTTATCATAACTTATGTTAGTACAGGAAAAACAACAAAATCATATATTGAGGAGTGCCTCATTATGTTTCTTTTTTTCCCAGACTTTTTGAGAATTTTTTTTACATATTTAATGTTTGTTTGGAAATAAGCATACACTTGTGACACCATCCCTGTAATAAAGGTAATAAGCAACCAAATCACCTTCAAAAGATTTATCTTATGTCTTTGATTTTTTTTTTTCCCCACATACCTGCTGTGGTTAGGCCAAGTGGCATGGGATCTACACTCTTACGTAGTTCATAAGTCCTCTTAGCTACAGTCACTATGTTGTGCAGAAGATGTCTAGAACTTATTTGTCATTTATAATTGTAAATTCATATAGTGAAGTAAGCCCATCACAGAGGATATATATTCCATGGTTCCACTTATATAAGACATCTAAAATTATCAAATTCAAAAAAAGCAGGTAATGGAATAGTGGTTACCAGGGTATGGGGCAAGGTGGAAATGGGTGCTGTTTTGATGTGTATTGTTTATTTCATTCCCTCATTAAATAAAATTCCTAGGAGCCACTCAGAAAATTTCCCATTATACATTATTAAGTACAGTTCTAATAACTGGTGAGGGTAACAAGACTGATAGTTATCTGATTTACAGCAGTATAAAACTTTCCACTTGTTAAATATTGAAATTCTACTATATGCTTGCCAAAAAGTTGCTAACTTAGCTACTGTGAACGCCTCTACAATACCAGTGGTTGGATATTTTAGAGGAGTACTAGGGAAGGTTAGGATTACCATGCTACACTCATTGTGTGAAACTCATGATGATGGGGGTAGCGGGTTTCATTGCATTCTTTTATTAGGGTTTTATAGAAGTGAGGGAAAATAGATGGTGATAGCTATTTACGGTATTTGCTATCAGAAGCAGCACAAGAGTTTTTAATTTCTCATTATATGTGATAGAGCTAAGAAATATCTTTAATGTGTGATATTCCCTATGGGATATTATGTGCTTTATAAGTCAGCTAGTTATGCACAATAGGGATCCTCTCTATTCCTTACAAGTCCATGCTAATTATTCAATACTTGTTCTGTTTGTTATTCTTAAAATACAGATACATTCTTATTCATATACCCTAAAATCCCTGAAAAAGACATTAATCTTAATGTCTTGTACTACTTTATTTAGAACTTAGAGAGCATAAAATAGGATGCAAATGTAGGACTTTTTAAGAAGAAAAACATAAACCTAAATATGTTTCAGAATCCATCAGCTGCATAAGCTTTTCTATTGACTTTTTACTCATAGCTGCTCTTTAGTTATAGGAGTCCATTTCTTTCACATATATGAGATTCCGTAATCACCTCCTGTCTATCTGAAAAGTAACCCCTCAACTTTTTTCACTGTAAGGGGAGGACAGAAAACCTTTCTTTCCCTGTATAATTCTATGGAATATACTTTAACATTGTAATAATCTTCCTGGAAGGAGGCAATTTTGCTCAGAGGAAAACAATTTTAGACTTTAATATGCAGAGCAATTGGTACTATTTCAAACCTTTATTTTCATTAAAAGAATCTCATTTCTCATTTGTATAACCAAAGGTCCATTTAAGTGATTCCCACACTCCCACTTCTCCCAAAAGGTGACCTTTTCCCTACTGACCTATGCTTCTAACCAGTTAAACCTCAGAATTATTTTTCCCCTAATACCAGTCATGTATTTTTAGATATTGAGGCCAAACCTCAGAAGACCTCTGTAATAAGTACTTTATGAAATGCCTCTGGAGTTAGTCTTTTCAGTAAAATGTAGCTTGGAAGATAACTCAACTAGAGAATCCTTAAAGTAATACTGAAAATAGATGAATATATCTATCTATCTAGCCAATTTTATGTACCCTGGATACAAAAAAAAAAAATTACAGTAGAAAGGAATAGTTTCCTAGTTCCATATTATTCTGAGAAATATTTTGGAAGTGCAGTCCTTTTGCCAAAACACACACACATACACACTTGGACTGAATGAAGACAACAAAAGAATTTAAGAATGACTGTAAATTTTTGTGTGCCAGGTTCATAAGTTTGAAATATTGATAAAACTATGATGATCCCTTTTGTGGCCTCACCCATTTCAGCAGAACATAACTGTTGTATGCTCACTGACTATCTTAGTCTAAAGCCGTTACTTTTAATTTTTGAAATTTACATGAGTGTTTCTTAATAGGAGTAGAAAGAATCTAGAGCATAATTAGTTGACTTTATTCAAATGAGGGAAATGCCTAGTTTGAAGCTAAAAGGAAGAGGAGTATGAAGCAGTGGGTAGGTGACAATGCTTTTCAGTGAAGGAAGTCTTTATTTCCCTGCCCCATTATCCAGGTCCAAAAGAGAGAACTATCTCAGAAAGTTTTGCAGAAGGAATATGTATTTTGTTTTTCAAGCACAATGAGGGAAGTGAACCTAAGGGAGGGAAAAGTTAGTGCTTAGGAATCTAAGCAGATGATCTTCAACAGCCTCATAGTTTCCTGATAGGTGCAAAATAATTGTTTCTTTCAGTGGGACTTGGAGGATTGAAATGCAGGTGCATGTGATGGCAGCCCATATGTACTGACAGCTAAGGATGGGAATGTGTTGGAAATGATGAATGTGTTGGAAAATACCATCATGGACAGATGATGATGAAAACCATGTGGCAATATTTCAGCAACAAGTAGCAAGCCAACTGACAGTGACTTTAACAATAAGGATTTTTTTTTTACCACATTTAACAGGAACCCAGGAGGTCTGTACATTTAGCAGCACAACAATATCATTAAGGCCTTGTGGTTTTCTATGTTCTTCTCAATCTCAGCTGTTGGTCTTCATTCTGTTTTTTCCTCAAGGGTCATTGGACAGTTACCATAGATCTTGGCATTGTGTTTACTGCACTGCCTTCAAAGAAAAGCAGCTTTTTCTCCTTGAAAATCTCTTTATTAGGAAGAACAAAAAATCTTGAGTAGAAAATCTAATGTGATTTATTTGTATTTTAGAGTATGTGACTATACCTGACTTAAATGTATAGTAAATTTTTGACTTTATAGAATTTTCTTACAGCTGTAAAGAGAGATAAAAGATAAATACTGTTGGAAGGGAGATGAAGTAAAAGGGAGTTGGGGGAAAGGAGAGAATGTGTGATTGCCAGGTAAGAAAATATTGTCCACATTCTCTGCCTCTATACCATTTAAGGTCTTAAAAACATTCATGATCCTGAGGGAAGAAGGATTTGTTCATGACACTTCTTTAGTGTGACAGAATTAATTAAATGCGAAACTGAGCTCCATCATCCTTATATTTAGCTATATAAAAACATTATTAAGAAATTAAAACTGTAGGAAGAGTCAAAATCAATAGTTAATAAGTCATAAACATAAAACTGTACATATCATGTGTATTTTTGAGGACAAATATATAGTTAGTAGGTTTAACATTTGCTCCTTGTGGTGCAATTAGAAAAATGGACAATAAGTGACTCTAGATGCCCTTTCTGCTTTGCCTGGATATAGGATGAGATTGAGACTCCTTTTTCTCTCAGCAGGGGTAGTCATACACCTACTGCATCAGTATCTTTCTCTCCCTTACAGTCCATATGCCAGATGATCACAGAATGCTCACTTAAAGTTGAGTTTCAGAAAAACTACAATATTTTAGTATAAGCACAAATATAGCATAAATACATATTTATATAAAGTATCTGAAATACCAAATTTAACTGATTTTCCTATGTTTTTATTTGTAAAACATGATAGGCCTACCATAACCAGAATAATTGGAATATCTTGGGATTACCTAGTTCTCCAGGTTAGCAGGATCTCCCAGACATCATTTCTCAGCAGCAGGCATGTTAATGTCAAACAATCTGATCCTACGGCAGCACATTGCTGGCTGTGACTGTGCTGCTTTTCATACTTTCTCTAGAAAAAGGAAAAACTGTTGATAAAAGCTATTTCAAGTAGACCATATCTACCAACATGTCCTAACTCTACATTCGTCTCTCTGAGATAGTGGGAGAAGTATTGATACCTTCTCTTATCTAGCTTACCAAAATTTATGTGTCATTCTTTGTATTTCTGATACTCTTTCCACGAGAAGATGAGAATGATTCTTTTATGAAACTACTCTCATTGTTTGAGTTGAGATAAGAAAGATGTCTACTCTTCCAACAAAGATACAGTTTCATCCCTTGTTCATCATACAGACAAAAAGAACCTATTTCTTAGGATAGTGCTTGATATATGGGAAATAGTTTTTACTGAACAAATGAATCAGTTACCTTTACTTCAAATGGTACATAACTCAAAGGAATTAAATTTTAGACAATATAAAGCTTGATAGTCACTGTTCAAAGACCTCAGGCCTAACAAACCCATAGGTGACTCCTCCTAGGCACTGTTTTATACTGATGAAACAAAAATTTTTTTGAAGATTTATTTATACATACAAGAACTGGGGTACAGGTCAGAGGTGTGGGGTGGTGGACAGGGGGATACTGGTGGTGAAAGGATTCACCAGAGACAGAGAGGGGAAGCAGAATCAGCAAACAAACTGAAATATACTACTGAAGGGAGCAGCAACGGATGAGACAGAGATCTACCTCATTATGTGGGTCACCTCCCTGGCCTGTGATCGAACTTATGCTGCAGTGGCTATGGATAGCTTCATAGTGCTCTAATTTAAGCCCTTGTGCCCCTAAGAGGCTGTGGATAAGAGATCATGTTATTGAACTTATATCTTACTGAGTTCACTTTAGCAAAATATTCAAAATTAATGCTACCGATAAAAAAAATAAAACCTGGTTGTAACCTGATAGATTTCCATGAAACAGTGCCATTTCAGTGATAACACTGCTAAAAATGAATAAAATGAATCTAGAAACTAATTATGAGGGAACACCAAAGAAAACCAGGTTGAGACATATTCTATTAAATGCTTTTTCTGTTATCTTTAAAAATCTGAGAAACTGGGCCTCCCTGGTGGCTCAGTGGGTTAAGCAATGCACTATGAAGCAAACCACAACCACTGTAGCAATAGTTCAATCCCTGCCGCTGGCCAGGGAGGGAACCCACATGGCGCAGCAGACCTCTCCTGCCTCACCCACTGTTCCCCTCAGCAGTGTGTTTCAGTCAGTCTGCCTGTTCTGCTCCCCACTCTGTCTCTGGTGAATCCTCTCACCTCCCTGGACTCTGGCCTTGTACCCCCAGCTCTTCTATGTATACATAAATAAATCTTTAAAAAAAAAATCTGAGAAACTATATAATGTGAATATATATATAGAGAAAGAGAGTCATAACTAAAAGTAATATATGGTTGTGAATTGACTGTTTCTTTATCAGAGCACATAATAAAAGTTGAATGGAATCTAAGTTTAGATAGTAGAACTATCTTGGTATAGATTTCCTGATTGTGATGGTTGTGCAATGCTATACAGGAGAAAGTCCTTGTTTGTTGAAATAATGTTCTTAATTAATAGATAATTTTCATGTATGAAAGTTACTAGAGTGATCATCATGAAGATTTGTTTGCAATTCCCATAGTTTTTAGATAAAAGATTTTGCACTACTACTTTTGTAGTGTTCTTGTCAATTGAATTTTTTAATAAATAAAAACAAATCAACAGTAACAAAATCTGGGACATTATCTGTCAGTTCAGGTGAGAAACCTCATCTGCTGAAGACCTTGTGATCCCTTCTTTTTAAAAAGAACTTGAGAATAGCTGCTGTTAATTTTTCTCTATATGTTTAGTAGAATTTTCAGATTAGTCATCTGGTTGGGAATTGTGTGGTACTTGATTACTGATTCATTTTCTTTCCTAATTATTCTTCTAAGAAGATTCTCTTGCTTGGTCCTATGTTCATTGGATTTGACCATTTCTTCTAGGTCATCTGATTTGTTTGCATGTAGTTCATGCTATTCTGTTTTTATCTGAATTTAGTAATTTGAGTCATTAATTTAGGATTTGTCAATATAGTTGATATCATATAGATAAAACTTTTACTTTCATTTTTATATTGTTTTTGTTTCATTTACTTAATTTCTTACATTATTGTCTTCCTTGAATAGGCTTTATTTTATTACTTTTTTTGTTCTTTTCCAATTCCTCACTATGTAAAGCTGGGTTCTTTAGTATCTTTCATCTTTTTTTTTTTTTTTAGGATTATTATATCTGTTCATGCGATATATTGGTTTGAAGATTTCCTATAGTGCCTTTATCTGGATTTGCTGACCTCATAGAATGAATTAGGAAATATTTCTTTTGCTTTCATCTTCTGAAATTATTATTTTTTTAAAGATTTATTTATTTATGCACACAAGAGCTGGGGTACATACAGGCCAGAGTCCAGGGAGGTGAGAGGATTCACCAGAGACAGAGTGGGGAGCAGAACAGGCAGACTGAATGAAACACGCTGCTGAGAGGAACAGTGGGCAAGGCAGAAGTCTGCTGCGCCATGTGGGTCCCCTTCCTGGCAGGTGGCAGGGATCAAACTTGTGTAGCAGTGGCTGTGGTTTGCTTCATAGTGCGTTGCTTAACCCACTGCACCACCAGGGAGGCCCCATCTTCTGAAATTATCGTAGAGAAATTGGTGTTTTTTTTTTTTTTTTTTCTTTAAATTTTTGGTAGTTTTCAGCAGTAAAATATGGGACCTGGTAATTTTTGTTTAAAAATGTTATTGATTTAGGTAGATATCGACCTATTCAGATAGTGTATTTCATTGTGAATTTGTAAATTATGATTTTCATTTTGTTAGTTATCAAAAATGTGGATGTAGAATGTTGTTCTATTTTTATTTCTATGAAATCTGTCTTCCACCTTTCACATAAGATATTGGTAGTTTGTATACTCCCTTTTTTCTTTTTTTTAAATTAGCCTGGCTAGAGGCTTGCTAATTTTCAAAGACTTAGCTTTTGGTTTCACTGATTTTTATCTCCTCCTTTCAGTTTTATTGATTTCTCCACTACTTTTAGTTTGATCTTACTTTGCTCTTCCTTTTCCTGTTTTATATGGCAGAAAACAAATAATTTTAGTTTTTCTTTTACAATATATGCATATTGTGATACAAATTTTTCCCTAAATGCATTTGCTGGATTTCACACATTTTAGTTGTTGCATTTTCATTTTCTTAGAAGTACTATTTACTACTCCTATTTCTTTGATCCTTTTAATTTTGAGAAGTGTACCGTTGACTCTCCAAATAATTTTAGTCTTCCAATTATCATTATTATTGATTTAGGTTATTTCACTGTGTCCTAAGAGCAAATGTTATTTATTCTCTGTTAGGAAGGTGTTTTTTATAAACCACGTGTGGTATAATTGAATACTTGATGCAAACATAAGAAAAATATGTATTCTGTTGTTGTTGGGTGAAATAGTCAATAGATGTCAATTATCTGCAGCTGATTGATGATGTCCTTGAGTTCAGCTATGTACTTACTGATTTTCTGCCTGTTGGATCTGTCTATTTCTGATACTTGAGAGTAGTCTTTAAGAATGAAAGTTGATTTATTTATCCTTACAACTCTAATTTTTAGTTCATTAATTTTGAGCTTGTTTATTATTCAATGCATTCATATTAAATATTGAGATTAATGCTGTGGTCAAGTGGAATAGTACTGAGCTTATAGGAAAAGATAGAATCCTGCCATTTATAACAACATGGATGGAACTGGAAGGGATTATTTTCAGTGAAATAAATCATAAGGAAATAGATAAATTCTGACTAATTTCACCCATTTGTAGAATACAGAGAAACAAAACACAAGAATAGGCAAAGCTAAACCAAATAACACCCTAGAAATCTGACTGTAGAATTAAGACTACTAGAGTGGTAAGTGGGAATGGGGTGAAGATGGGGAAAGGAACACAGTGAACTCTGGTGGAGAACTGTAGTTGCATGGTTTGTGGGTATAGTGAGGTAACATATATCTGAAGAGGTATGAAACTGTACTTCCGAATCATGTACAAGTTGGAAAGGTATAGCTAATGAGGTGCTTTTGATCTATCCATTAGCTTCACTGGTTTAAATAATAAAGTAGTTTGACACATGTTGCAAAATGACACTAGATTATAGGAAATTAATCAAGTAGTGATTCCACTTATAGCTGTTATTCCAGATATAGTATCTTTCTTGGACAATGAAATAAACCTCTGTATTGAGGATTATTTATATGTCTACAAATCTACTTATTTTTAAGAGTCTATTTTGGTAAGTGTAGATCACCAGGAATTAAGCCTTTATAATCCTCCTTTAAGAATAGATGATATTTCAGGGGCCTCCCTGTGACACAAGGGGTTTAGCACCATACTATGAAGCATCCACAGCCACTGCAGCACTAGTTCCATAGGGTGGTGACCCACACAGTACATCAGACCTCTCCTGCCTTGCTTGCTGCTCTCCTTAGCAGTGTGTTTCAGTTAATCTGCCTGTTCTGTTCCCCATTCTGTCCCTGGTGAATCCTTTCACCCCCCCACTTCTTGTCTGTACCCAAGTTTTTTTATGTATAAATAAATAAATCTTCTTAAAAATAGATGATATTCCATACCTATGCCATAATAAAGCCCTAAAATATATTAATAACTTCATCATCCCTCAGACCATCATCCTGGAGCATCTTATTGGTAACTTGAATCTTGTGGACACTGGGTAAAGTAGGAGACCAGGGACCTGCAATTCTAAGTGCACCAACAATGATGGTAAGATGTGTGTGTACCAGAGTGGAGAATAAATACCAAATTTTTATACCTCATTGAAACTCTAAGAAGTCAAGTATTCAGGAACTGAGGATGTTTGCTCAGAGTGAAGGTTATTAAATGCTTGTTTTTCCTCTGTTTCAGTCAGAGTCCTGGTTGAATCTACAAGTAGAGTAGTGATTAATAAGGGAACTATTTACAGATTAACTGGGAACACTGAAAAGGAAAATAAAAGATATACAAACATCCCAGGGTAGCTAGAGAGGAAGCCATTCTCTCTCTACATCAGAAGGGGGAAGGGGAGAAATAGTTGTGCAAAGCTAAGGTTAGTGGCTTTACCTACAATAGATGCCAACTTGATTGAAACTATGTGGTCACTTTTATGTGAATGTAGACATCCTAAAGCAAGCGTTTAGTGAAATAAACAGCCTACATTAATTAAATATTCTCCTGTGGTTCATCTCCTGGACTTAACTAAACAGTGTTATTGCCTTAACCACACCAGAGAACAATGAGACCCCTATTTCAACTTAGAAAAGATTGGCATTCTGTTGCTCAAAACAGAATGAGTGTGAATAGAGATGCTTTAGGAGGGATAAACAGAAAAAATATTCAATATTAGAAGGCAAACCTTTATTTGTAGTTCTCTTTGGGGTTTTGAGGCCAATTGTATGGCATTGAGTAGCCATGCTAATGTTCATTTACTTAAAACCTAAGGTGCTACTAGCTGTACTTATTAATAAAAAGTAGACTAATTCTCAGACTGCCCTCACACATGTAGCCTGTTTATTTTCCATTTGCTACTTATAATTTGAAAGATTTAACTAGGTTTGAAGTATCCTTAATAGATTGTGATGCTTTATAAGTCTAAAAATTTCTAAAAGGAAATTACTTCAGAAACTGAGTTTAGGAATAAGACCATGCCACTTTCAACAAGTAAGCAATATTCATTTTAAAAAACACTCTTTCCTTGCCAATACAAAATTTACTGGAAATTAAATAATTATCAATAGAACATTGTAAATCAAGCAACTTTGACATTGTGAATTATATACTGTCTGATCAAACTAGCTATCAGTTGAACTTATTCACTGGCACCCTGTAATCAAGTGCAAGTGGTATATATGGAAATAGGTCCACAACAAAAATGAGACTGGTGTAAACCAAATTGTCCTAGCCTATCTGTCCATGCTATCACTCAGTTCTCACTATGTTTTACTTTGTGTGTTCCTATGTGATGCTCACATAAAAATAATAGCATATTTCTTAGGAATATTGCTTGATTAAAATAAATGAAAGCAATAGTATTCTTTCTTTCAGAATGATATACATATTTTAAGCCAGTGAACAATTTATTGTACTTCCTCTGCATCTGTGTTTGTATGTATATGTGTTAACATGTATATATGTGCACTTACAGTTACCAAACTGTAGATGTGCAGGTTTTGTTCTATAAGAATATATTTAGCGGCACACTTACAAACTTTGTCTATGGTCTGTATGACTCTCCTTCAGTTTGTTTGGAAGTGTTCATCATTGAGAAAAACTTACACCAGGGAATATAATTAGGAATATAATATAAAAAGTCTGAAGTCACTACCTGGCCATTTTAAACAACTCCTGCCAATAGGAAAGTGGAAGAATCTATAGTGAGCATGGCTAGAGTGATTATCATGCCTTATTAGATATATAATACTGTTACTAACACAGTGATGGCAGGAAAGAGAATAGTCTTGGTTGAGTTCTAATGTAATAACATGACCATTGATATTCTATTAAAACTAAACCAGGCATAATTTCAAAAACTCATATTTGGAAAGTACTCCTAGATAAAGAATGCTAACTGAAACATATGGGTAATAGAACGGGAAGTCATAATTACCAACTGTAGCACTGCAAATAGTTACAGAATTTAGAATTCTAATGTATACCTCTATTTCTGGTTTCACAGGAATTATAATTTTTCAAATTAGTTTTTCTTTCCTGGTATTATATAGAGTGTTGGGTATGGTTAAATTTAGTCTGCAGTTTTTCAAATACTGTAAGGTTAGAAGAAAAGAGGTGTAGTTTAGTACATTGTTCTTAAGCTAAATGCCATTATAGAGAATGGCTTTTGATTGCTTATTTTTGCTGGAGGTAATATTTTGTATTTGTTCACAGATGTGTTTAGTACACAGAACAGATCTTTACTTAACAATGAGCTATTTTAATTACATCTATATCAAAAGATGGCATTCATGTTTAATGTGTACTTACATTAAGAGAGAATTTTTTTTCCATTCTTAATTCTGTCCTTATATCACTAATAACACCATGGTAGTGACATTTTTCTCTATTCTGTTGAAACTGTCAGTCACCATGCCTGAACTGGTACCAATTTGCCTTTATTAAAGGATGAAGTGTGATCCAATCTAGTCAGATTTTCACTTATGAGCATTTGAATCAGGAGTGCATTATCACATACTGCATATTTTGTAGCTAAGTAGTTTTGATGACAGTAGCTTAGTAAAGATTCTCCATACATCTTTGCTGCTATTCATTAAGTTTATATATATATATATATTTTTGTTTGTTTGTTTTTGATTTGGTGACCTGTCAACTATTTTTTCAAACAATTCTTTACACTAGGGTCGGTTTATGTTGTTAATCATCAGAAATTCAAAATTATTGTCACTAGTGTTCCTTAACATATGAAATAGGAATTGTCATCAGTTGTATAAAACACCAATCTTAATAGAGTAGCTCAAATACACACAGGTCAATTCTCTTCTCTGAGGTACTGCTAGAGAGAAGCACAGGAGGGCTGCTATAGTAGCTCCACGGTCACAAGTTACCAGACTAGGCTCCTTGAGCTTTTCTCTTTCACAGCAGTGGAATTGTCTGAATTTCCCCTCTTGTATTGGATGGACACTGAATGGTATACATGATTTCTGTATTACAGGAATAAGCAATAAAAGTAAAAGGTGAACAAAAAATAGTACCTTTCAGCAAAGTCACCTTTCCAGACAAGATTTCCCAGTGTATCTCATTATTCAAAATGTGGTCATGAGTCTGTTATGAACTGCAAAGAAAACTGTGGAATGTGGCTTTTTGTGGCCAGCATTATGCTTGGCCAAAATTAAGATTGTTACTAAGGATTATATGTAGAACAGTAACTTTTCTGTCATCTTCCTTATGAACATCTTTTCCAATTTTTTTTTTTTTTTACTGAGACTAAAATGGTTTGTGTTTTAAAATTCACTGCATGCTTCAGAGTATTCTTTCTTAAACATCCAATCTCAGTTAAGCTTCTCTTGCTATATAAATAACACACGTAAGTCCAAGGAAAGTCATAAAACACAAGCCTCCGATTTCTAATCTTGAAACAGGTTTTGTGAGAAAGCACACATCAACATACAATCTTTGCGTTGTAAATTGCAAGTAATTATTGATGACACTGTTGCTATGTTTTTTGGAAAAATAATGTTTTATCTCTTAGTATTAAACAAGAAGTTCTTGGTATTAGTATTCTACTATTTAGACATTTAATTATTTTACCTTACTGTTTTCCTTTTTGTAAGAATGATAAGTTCCGTTTGAAATTATACAATTATTGGTAGAAAATTATAAAACTTAGGAAAGAAAATTACTATAAGTATCTCTTAGAATATCATGTCTCTGAATTACTCCTTTTTAGTCAGCTTAATTATTTGTGGTTGATTTTTTTTAAACTCTGCTTCTATTATGTCTGCAAACCCAAGCATATACATGTTCATGCATGTAGTATCCGTGAAACCTCACCTAAAGTATTCCCTAGGCATGGAAGGGAAGACTTCATGAGGTTTATTTCTGTACTCTCTGCAATTGGTAAATATGTGGACAACAGTAACCAGCAGTTGTTTTGAACAGTATGTTACTATTGAAATAGAACCCTTAACATAATTGGAGGGTTGAGAATAATTTTCTCTATTGTTTATACTATGAATTCATCCAGTGGAGAAACTGATTTCATTTAGCCTGTCTGGGCATAGCTTTTCCATCCAACACCCATATACCCCTTGACCTTCCCATTATGCTTTATTTAGAAAAATGTTCTCCTTTGTTTTTCTTTCCTTCACTTTTTTACCACTGTGCTATTGTTCCCCCATCCGAGTTGTCTGTCTTCCATTTTAGTATGGTTTCATAGGTAGGTTTGCCAAATGTTATGAGTCTTTTTCATAGATGGGAGAGAGAAGAAAGAAGCTAGTATTTTGGTCAAACATGAAAATGGATTATTATTTTCACAGAACAGAGTATCAAATGCTATTCTATATCCTAGTAAAGCATATATTATTTGTATTTTAAACTCTCCCAGGTTATAATTGGTGCCAGATACAGTCACTGAAAGATTAGTACAAAAACATCTAACGAAGATTTAAAAAACAAAAACACACTCCATTTTTCTGATGAGTATGTATGAGTGTGTAATTTTAGTTGTGTTTTTTTCTGCTTATAAAAATGGTTTTAAAAAATAATCTTCAAGTACACAAATTAATATAGATGAAAACATATATTTATATAATTCTGTGCCATCTTCATTATTTTAGAATTTGTGTTGCAAGAGGTGAATGATATTGGCCATTTAATTTTCAACCTATTTGGGTGTATATGTAGGTAATAACTACTAGCATTTAGGGAAGTACTAATAAATACAGTGTGGATATTTCATTTACCTATATTGATATTAAATTTGGTATCCTGCTTAAAAAAGAGATCTCAATATTGTGCAAATGCATTTTTTATTTTATTAATACATAAATCACACTTACAATGAAGCTTAGGATCTTTTGAAAATTTACTGATTTATAATCCAGTCATCTTTTTTAAAAGATATATTTATGCATACAAGAACTGGGGTACAGGCCAAAGGTGTGGGGGTAAGAGGATTCACCAGAGACAGTGGGGAACAAAGGAACAGAACAGGCAGATAGACTGAAACACACTGCTGAGGGGAGCAGCGGGCAAGGCAGGAGAGGTCTTTTGTGCCATGTGGTTACCTCCTTGATCAATGATCGAACTTGTGCTATAGTGGCTACAGTGCTGTAGTGCTGTGACTGCCAGGAGACCCAATCCACAGTGTTCCTAATCTACCAATCTGTTGTTGGACACTGAAGTTTTTATAACTTGGCTGTTGACAATGAATATAGAAGTGCAACTATCCCTTTGAATTTGTGTTTTGCGTCTTCAGGTAGATAACTTAATGGTGGAATTGCTCAATCTTATAGTATCTATGGTATACTAGTCATTTTTTAAAAAAGGTAAAATTTTACCATCTTCAGTAACATAAACTGAACTGTAGGGAATTATGCTAAGCAAAATAAGTCAGAGGAGAAAGACTGACTGATTTTGCTTATATGTGTAATAGAGAAAATACTAGTTTAAAAAAGGAACAGATAAAACTAAAGCAAACAAACTTTAGAAATCTGACGGTAGAGTTGAGACTGCTAGAGGAGAAGGGCAGCTGGTGGAGAGTGAGGTGGAAGAGGTCTAATAGCCTTGGTGGTGAGTCTGGAGTGGTAATATCCTTCTGAAAATGTGTAAAATTGTACCTCTGAATCACATACAGTATTGTAAGACAATATTACCTCAAGGAGAAAAAGGAAGTTGTTTAAATTATGAAATGCATTTTTAAATTATCTGTTATTAATGCAATTCATGTTTTCAAATTGAATTTTGGACTTTAAAATAATAGGTCCAGAAATTATATTCTCCTTATTTTTAAAGCAGGGTCAAAATATAGCAATTTTCTCTCTGCCTTGCATTTTTATATATTATGTGATACTTTGCAGTTTATTTTAAAGCATGCGAGTCTTGCATTTTCTATGGAGTGATTAAATTGCATTTTATTTACAATGTTAATATAAAATGAGCAGGCAGAGAAAAATACTTAAGACTATTCCTGGGTTTTTACATTGGTATTTTCCTCATGACTATATTTTTGTATTGATAATCGTGCTATGAAATTAATATTAGTAAAAATATACTTGAAATTTAGAAAGGAATTAAGTATTTTATTCATTCAAAATATGCCTCTTTCTATGGGATTTTCTAGGATTTAATTAGATTAACTGAGACTTTGTAGGAAAAGAATTTGTTGCTAAGGTTCAATAAAGGTTATCTAAGCCTGTAAATTTACTTTAAAAATCATACAGCAACTAGTATATTTATTCAACCAGAAAACACTACTTAGCTCAGTGTTGAGTTTTAAGAATAATAAAGAACTCAACGTCTCAAATTTATTCACATATCTTACATGAATGATTAGCTTTAAGACTATATTCCAAGAGAATATATATCATAGTTTCATAAAATATGTAATTCTTATTTCAAATAACCATATATAGTGATTCTATAAAATATGCCATATATAAATTTGAAAACCGTAATCATAAGGTCAAAGCAAATCTGTCAAGAGGTTTTTAATTTCTGATAAGACATCATGTTGAATGAGGAGGGAGTATGCCTTATTTAAGTTAGTTCCAAAATTTTCATAATAAACTTTTTGTTTTAATTCTAATTTTGAGACTTTTCCTGAGTTTTACAATCTCCCAACTTCCTTTGGTGTTGAATTTGTCTAATATAAGTCAGGTGTTTTTATTAATAACAGGCATGGCATTTTTGTACAAAACTACTTTTCTTAGACAACATTAGCACACATTTTTAATACTATTTTGGGAGTGTTATAAATTATTTTTAAAGTTACTTTGGCTTGGATGTAATGTCACTAATACAAACACACTATTGAATTTCTGAAAAGACAATCTATGGTCTCCAAGTACAAGAAATGATGAATTCTTATCAATAACTTCTCAAACTTGGAAACATGAGTGCAGTTTTAGATTTTTCTTTTTATTGAACTTCAATTAGAACAATAATTTTTAACAAGGAAATTCTACCATTTTGTGGGTAACTGGCTAAGAACAGATTCAGTAGAGTTAGAAATCACCTCATGACTCTTGAACTTTCATAAGCTAAATAAAATTGTTTGTGGTGATCTCTTGAAAACTTTATCTGAGACTCAATACTAGTTGAAGTGGAAAAATTGTGGCTCAAAATTCTATAATGCTGTAAAGAAGAAATTGGGTCATATTGGCCAGGGTCAGTGAGGGCATGATTGAAAAGCTGAACAGGAGCGTGGTTTGACTCCAGTGAGATCTCACTAAGCTGTTAGATCAAAGATGTGCTGACAGGGAACTGAATCTGAGAACCAGACAGGTCTTTAGCATTATACTGTGGATTTTCCCAGAGACTTTCCCTTAAACCTATCAAATGGAACAATTTCATTTAGGTGAATATAAATATTCCATAAGTATTTTGTATGTAATATTAAATAGTAACATAAGAATGACTTATGCAAGAGATTGAGGAAGGAAACTGTACACATAGATCATATGTATGAAATATACATTTAAGGATGTGAGTGGGAATGAGAAGAAACTATTGTGAAGTTTATAGGGATTACTTTTCACAGGACAGTCAGAATATATAATTTGAATGCAAAGGTGTAAAACCTGACACAATACACAGTATAGGCATCTTTTTTCTCCATGTATTTTAAAGAGAACTTGTATTATCAAATACTAGTAGAAGTCTGGTGAAAAAAAGTGTGAATTAAATAATTTTAAATTTCTTTTAAGATGGACTTTCTTGATTATGCATATACATAATAAAATACAGACTCTTATGAACAGTTCATCTACAAAAAGTTGCCAGGAGCATACATTGGAGAAAGAAAAGCACTTTCACATATTTAAAATTATAAATAATCCATTCATTCATCTTATAAAGCATTTTAAACATATTGGATCAGTATGTTCAAGACAGTGTATTTCTTCATATACATTAGATGGTTTAACACTGGCCAAAAGTTTAACACACTACTTTGAAAAGTATGAAACTAGACCACTGTGTTATACCATACCCAAAAAATAACACAAAATGAATTAAAGATATGAATGTAAGAGCTGAAGTCATTAAGTACAGAGAAGAAACAATAGGAAAAGTACTCCAGCATTGGCTTCAATGCTGTCCCTAGGAACTGTGTTCCAACTGCAAGGGAAATGAAAGCCAAGCTCTTCATAGCAGAAAACAAAAACAAAAAATACAAGGTATCATTGAATTGAAAAGACTACTTACTGAATAGTAGAAAATTGCGCATCATACATCTAGGTTTAAAAAATACATGAAAGAATCTAAAAGTGGGCAGAAGAGCTAAATGGACATTGCTCCAAAGAAGACATACAGATGACAGATGGAAGTTGTTCATCACATTTATGTGACAACACCAGGGAAATGAAAATAATGAGACACCTCAAACCTTTGACAATTGCTGAACTGAAAAAGAAACATCAAGTGTTGGTGAGCATGTGGAGGAAAAGGATTCCTTGTATACTCTGGGTGGGAATATTGACTCATCTAGTCTCTATGGAAAATAGTATGGAGGTTACTCTAAACATTAAAAATTATCTACCATAGACTCCAGTAATTCCACTCCTACATAACTAACTTAAGAATGCTAAAACACTAATTTATTAAAGCATTTTACTTTAAAGATTTTTAAAGATTTTATTTAATCATGCCCATAAGAATTGGGGTACATGCCAGAGGTGTGGGGGTAAGAGGATTCACCAGAGACAGAGTAGGGAACCCCATAGTGCAGCACTCAACCTTGTGCCACAAGGGAGGCCCCAAAACACTAGTTTACAGGACTGTGTGCACTCATGTTCATTGCAGCACTATTTAAAATAGGTAAGTTGTAATAACCTAAGCATCCAAAGATGGATGTACATAATAGATTACTAATAGCTCTAAGAAATAAAAGATGAACTCTTGCCATTTGCAACAATATGTATGGTATATGTATATTACATGTAATGTGTATATGTAATAAGGGAAAAAAGACCATTGAGAGTATCAAAAGAGGGCTATATGGACTGGTGAACTAACATCATTTATATATTTAACATACAACTTCAGTTACTGTTATAAAAGAATAAGTTTCACAGAACAATATAAAAAATTAAATATTGCTGTAGATTATCATAGTGACCCTCCAAAGTAAACATGAGAACCATCTGATGTATATGAAGAAATACACTGTCTTGAACGTACTGATTCAATATGTTTAAAATGCCTTATAAGATGAATGAATGGATTATTTATAATTTTAAATATGTGAAAGTGCTTCCATACATTGACTTTAACATCTGTAGTCTTATGAAGTGCAAATTATTGTGATGCCTAACAAATCTCTTAAAGTGCAAGCCAGGTACTCTGAAGACTTGGCCATTAGGTTAAAATGGACAGAAAGTAAAATTTATCTTGTAGTGAAATAAAAGAAATAAAGTCACCCTGAGGGCTCTGTCTTAATTTAAAATAATTTCTGAAATTTAGAGGCAGTCCAGTATAAGGTCACTAGATTATTCTTGTCTGTTTTTTCCAAGTATTATACTTTTAGGTTTTAAATAGATTTTGTTTATACTGTGAAGTAAAGATTTATTTCCAGTGAAATTCCACTTGCTAAAACCATATTCTTTCTTCATTGAATTACCTTTGCACCTTTGTTTAAAGTCAACTTATCTAATTTTAGGTTCTCCTTTCTGCATATTTGACCTATGTGAAGCAGGACCTTTCATCATTTCTGTACTATATTGCTATACTTTTACTTATTTTTTTTTTTAAGATTCATTTTCGCATACAAAATCTGGGGTGTAGGCCAGAAGTATGGGTGGTGATAGGATTCACCAGAGATAGAATGGGGAGCAGAACAGGTAAATTGACTGAGATACACAGCTGAGGGGAGCACTGGGCAAGACAGGAGAGGTCTATTGCACCATATGGGTTAGTTCCCTAGCTGGGGATTGAACTCATACTATAGTGGTGTCATAGTACTCAGACTCAACCCCTTGCACACCAGGGAAGCCCTATTATACTTTAAAAAACTCATGTAGTATAAGACCTCCAACCATATTGTCCTTTTCAGAATTGTACAGGCTATTCTAAGTTTATTGCAATTTATAAATGTCAACAATTTTTAAATAGTTCCCTTGAAATAAATTTGCAGAGAATTAAAGCTTGCCAAAAATGTTTTTCAGCTCATGAGCAAAGTATATCTCTCAGTTTGTTTAAGGTCTTGTATGTTTTTACATTGTTTTGTAGTTTTCAGCAAATAGAACTTAAACATCTTGTTAGAATTATACATCTGGAATAAAGTTTTTGATGATCTTGTAAATAATATTTAAAATGTTTGCTTTGGAATTTTCTATCTTATATTGGTAGCCCATAGAAATTTAATTAATATTTTATATTGATCCTAGTATGATGCAATCTTATTAAAGTAGCTTATTAGAAATAGTGTTTTAAAAGATTATTTGGAATTATGTGTTAATTAACATGTCATCTATATAAAAATACAAATTGTGTTCCTTAATTTCTAGCTTGTAAACATTTTATTTTCTTCATTTAGATTACACACTGACTATAAGAGCTTTTTGACATTGGAAAGAAAAGTTTATTGTGATTGCTATCTTCTTGTTCCCAGTTTGGGGGATGGCTTAGTGTGTCTTTAGCCATAAAGTATGATATTCACTGTTACTTTTATTATTATCCTTTACCAAATTGAGAATCATTTCTTAGACTCACTGTAAATAAAAATAAACATAAATAAATTGATAAATTGAACATCACCAAAATATAGAATTTCTGCTCTCTGAAAGGAAGTGAAACTTACAGGCTAGGCAAAAATATTTTGTAAAGTATATATAGCTGCTAAGGTGTTGTTACCCAGAATATACAAAGAAATGTTATAACTCAGTAAGAAAACAAGCATTTTAATAAAAATTAGAAAAAAAAATGTAAGCTGATAAAGAAATATAGATGACAAACAAGCACATAATAAAATGTTCAATAATTTTAGTTTTTAGAGGCATGTAAATTAAACTGCACTGATACAGCACTAAACACCAACTGAAACAACTAGCAGGAAACATGACAGTACCAAATTAGGTTACAAGTGTAACAACTCATGTACATTATTGATGTGAGTTTAAAATGTGAAAATTTATAACCACTGTGTAATTTGAAGTTTTTAATAGCTATACATACCCATATGATATTCAACTCCTGTGTATCATCTGAAAGACATAGCAGGCAATGCTGATGCAAATCCTTCTATGTGAGTGTGGATTACAATTTTATTCATAATTGCCAAAAATTGGAAAGAATTAAACATCCATTAACAGATTAATAGATAAATTAATTATAGTATATATATTAAATGGAATGTTATTCAGCAAAAAAGAAATAATGTAACTGTGGAAGTGGATCTCAAAGGCATTATGCTGAGTGATTTGTTTTATAAGATTTTGGAAGAGATAAAATTGTAAAAAAAAAAAGAAATCACTGTTTACAATTAGGAATTAGAGTAGGTGATTAGTTAAACATTAGCGAGAGAAAACTATTCTTTATTAATTGTGGTATTTCTTACATGATTGTATGTGTTTGATATACTTATAAACATACCAAAAGGGAAAAAATTATAGTATTCAAATTTAACATCAATAAAATTTAATTAAAAAAAGAAGTGGCTTAAATTCTAAAATTTAAGCAGAATGATTCTTTTGTATAATACTATTTTTAAGCATACCAGACTCAAAGTATTCATTGTGATACACTGTGCACAAAATACACGACGAATTATACGAATTATAAGTGCCGGGGGACACAGTGGTAAACCAATTAAAGTATTTGCCACTATTAGAACTCATGTTCTAGTGGAGTAAAGACTAAGAGTAAATGCATAAACCAATTAAATATATAGTATTTCTCATGATGATAGATATTAAACAAAAGAGAAAGACAAAAAGAAGTTATTAGGAAAGTGGAAGAGAATTATGACTCTGAATATTAAGTTCCAGGCAGAGGAGGAAATAATAATATTTGTAAACACATTGAGTCCTGATAAATTTCAGGTAGATAAAAGTATGGAGGTGACTGATAGGAGGAGCATGTTTTATTTATTCATATTCCTATACTCTGCATAAGAGAATTAGTGTGATCATGGCATAGATTTTACATTTTTGCTTATTTTAATCCAGTAAGTTCTCTGTAGTTAAGTGTTCCAGAATGTGTGTATGTGTATGCATGTGCATACCTGAGCTCCTCTTCTAACAATGATAAAATATTCCTGCTCACAATTATGTATACTGGATTAATTTCTAAGGGTAGATTTCAGAAAAGCTGTGTAGAATTGCAAATGTATTCTAAATTTCAATACATGTCCCCTTCTCTGTATTACATAAGAAATTTTGTATCAAATGAATATGCTTTAGCTTATTTTATCAATTTTCAATCTAATGAGTATAAAGCAACATCTTATTGTTACTGTGTTCATCTGGCCTTGGAAATAACTCAAAGTATAGACAGTTTAGGGTACTATTTAAGGTAAGCTGCTACGTGGAGATGACAGCTAAATAGGTGGGAAATTGTATGTTGCTGAGTAACCTAAATAACCTTTTCTGAGTATATTTTTGCATAGTCCTGTGAGCTTTTCTAAATAAATTTGTCTTTTATAGTTGAGTTTGAAATATTTTCCACAGCTTTCAATTAAATATCACTGTGAAAAATAAATGAATATTTTTCCAAGTTAGCCTTGTATTTCAGCTGAATAATATGGACTCTCATTGCTAAGATACTATTAGGACTATATTTTTATGTATAACTTCTCAAGTTGACTTTGGTACTACAGGAATGCTAAGAAAAGCAATAAAGATAGCCATCATCAACTGGATCTGAATCCTTTTACCATTCAGTATCTCTTCTACTCAGACTCAATGATCCTTCTTTCCCATTCTTGCAAACTGTACCTGGGCCCCCTGAAACTGGATAATATTATCTATGATTTCTGACGTCTCCCATAATTTCATTTTCTGTTTTAGCTATAAACTGAACATTCCTCATAGGAGCTATTTTTTCTTCAATCCTTCCAAGTTATTTCTCTTCATCCCTGCCATGTAAATTGGGATTTTTTTGTTCCCTTTTGTAGCATTTATATACCTTCCCTTTTTCTACTCTTTCCTTTGCCACTACATTTTCCTCTCATCCTACTTGGGTGCTACCATCCTGCAGATAATTTGTTTGATCACTTAATCTAAAATAGAAATCTATTTTATTTTTGTGCTTTTCTTCAAGTGTTAAAAATAGTTTTTAAATACATTTAATATTACATGCACACACCTTATATATATACACAGCAAACAGTTACAATAAGTCATATGTAAATTGACAACTCAATATAAAATTCTAAAGTTTCATTATTTCTTTGTATTAGAAAGCTAATCTTACATAATTTGTTTGAAAAATTTGACCAAAAATAAAGACTACTGGCGTGCAAAATTCAGTTCTTAAAGGTAGAAGCAACTCAAAGCAATACAGAATCATTCACCAAAACAACTGTATTAGAGATTAATTGTTCATGCAGGTGGAACTGTTCTCCAGAGTAACAGAAGGGATTTTTTATTCAAGATTGGTTCCTATTTCCTCTGAGTATGCTTGCTTGGCCAGCTGTTTATAAATATGTAGGATTATATTACAACACCAAAGCTGAAAGTACATCTAGGACTCATGAACCAGGGACAGAAACAGGAACTAGAATTAGGGAATCAAGGCAGCTCATCTCTGAGGACTTGTGAAGGAGGCACAATCATGGCTCCTTTTCTGTTTCTCATGGTAAGCCTGTGTTCCCGTTAATTTGTTATCCTTTAATTCCTTATGCACACATGGCCTAGTATGCTCACCCTCTGCAATACTGATCCAAAGTTCTAGCTATCAGGACAGACCAATTCCAAATTCCTGGGAGAGATCATTCAATCCTACCAGTTTCTGCCAGATTTTTAAGCCTGGTCTCTTTAACAAAAAAAAAGTAGCATTAACTAGAATGAGCTTAATTCTAAAGGTTCAGTCCTTTGGAAGTGGGGCTCGCACAGAACAGTTGGTGTGGACAGAGCAATAGCAGCAAGAGGTCTATAATATATTCTTGTAGAAATAGTGGTTTTAATTTAAATTTAATGTTTTTAATTTTCTTTCAATATATATCTATCAAATACTGTATTATGCAGAATAAGTAAGTAAAATAACTTTTTTCAATTCCCCACTGATACCTCCAACATTTACTATAGATTTACACACCTTTATTTTATGAAATTCCTATCTTAATTGTTATTATTTATGCTTTTCAGTTTTTTTTGTTTTCAAAATTATCTCAAAAATTTTTATTAAATCCCTTAACTCTCATTAACTGTTATTTCTTCTCTAAACCATAGTAAAGTCAGGATATAGGCTATATTATAACACAGAAATTCAAAACTGTTGTGATTATAAAAACATAGGAGTTAATTGCTTCTAAAATTATAGTCTAGAGGTAGGTAGGGGTTCCAGATCAGGAATTCAGCTCTACTTCACACAATTATCAGGGCTTGCATTCTTTCTAAATCGTTTTTGCCTTCAGTTCCTGTTGACTTGGCTCACACTGGTATATGTGGTAACCACTAGTCTTAGAGTACTGTCAACTGAGTAAAAAGAATAGAGAACAAAAGCCAGTTATTTGGGAAATGCAAAATATAGACATTTTAACTTTATTTTTAAAAATATTTACTTATTTGTATAAATAAAGAACTGGAGTGTAGGCCAGAGGTGTAGGGAGTGAGAGAATTTATTAGCAGTAGAGTAGGGAGCAGAACAGGTGGATATACTGAAATACAATGCTGAGGGGAGCATCAGGCAAGACAGAAGAGGAGGAAATCAAACTCACGCTGCAGTGGCTGGTGATAGTTTGATAGAGCTGTGTCTTTAACTTCTGCACCACCAGGGAGGCCCTTAACATAATTTTTTCTTATATCATTTGGACAAGAATTCATATAATCTTGGGCCCTCCCTCGTGGTGCAAGTTGTTAAGCACTGCACTATGAGTTTATCCGCAGCCACTGCAACATGAATTTGATACCTGGCAAGAGAGGGGACCCACATGGCATAGCAGACCTCTCCTGTATCACCACTGCTCTCCTCAGCAGTGTGTTTTAATCTGCCTGTTCTGTTCCCCACTCTGTCTCTGGTGAATACTTTAACCACCCCCCATACATCTGCTTGTACCCCATTTCTTTTATGGATAAATAAATCTTAAAGAATTCATTTAACCTCACAGAATTAAAATTCATTAGAAGGAATATTATAAAATGATATCTTTTTAAGTTATGTGCCGGATTTTTGTTTTTTTTAAAAGAATAGAATGAGAAGACTGGTAGGGAGGCTTACCTCTGTTATTTCAGTTGTATTGCTCAAGCACTGTTTTTGTTTTCTTGATTTTGATTCATCTTTTGGTTAAATGTACTTTTTATCAAATAGTTTCTTCTGACAATTTTGTCATTTTTGCCTTCTCAAATAGAGGTCAAATAACTTACTGCAGGAATCTGTAGAAATCACATTTTTCTATTTTGAAACTCTGTCATCTTTAGAGTTTTTACAACAGATTTATTACCCTCACTGTTTCATAATCCTGTTATTCTAACCTGAAGTTTTATGTTTAAAATATAAGCATAACATTGAGAGACTATATGTAGCATTTTCTACAATAAAAAATAAATAAGATAGAATGAGATTGACGTCCTGGAGGAGATCTTAGAGTGTCTGCAGTCCTGTGATTTCCAGAAAGTATTTCAAAAAGAAAATGATACAGTATTTAATAAAGGGTACCAAAATTCACATGCAATTAGAAATGCTATAAGGGAAAATTGTGGTGTTGAAGATAACCTTACCAGTAAAAGTACATTTCACCTGATAATAAAAGGTTGGGTAATAATGTGGGGGTGGAGGAGTTAAGAATGTATTATAGCTGTAGTAGTAGGCACAATTATTTGGACTCTTTTTTTTTTTTTTTTTTAAATGATGAACTCTTTGAAAAGAGTGTGAAGCTTAAGATGAGCTTTTTTTTTTTAATGTGTTTTAGAGGAAAGAGAGGTTCACAAAAAATTGTAAATGTGTTTTTATGTTCTTGAGACCATAGCCAATGAGAGAATGGGGATCTCACCAGCTACCATGACTTCTCATCATAATAAAGATACATATGACAGAACCATTGGTGTAACCACTATGGAAAATGTTGTGCTGATGGTCAAAATATTAAACGTAAACCCCCATGTTATATAACAATTCCACTTGTGGGTTTTAACCAAATGAAATGAAAACACTAATTTATAAAGATATATGTTCCTCTATGTTCCTTGCAGTATTATTTATAACAGCCAAATTTTGGAAATATTTGGTTTATGATAGGATAAAAAAATATGTATATACCTACATACACGTATGATGGATTAGCTTATAGAGAACAAAGCGGTGGTTGCCAAAGGTGGAAAGTAGTTGGAGAGTAGGTGGTTGCCAGAGATGGGGAATAAGTGAAAATTGTGAAACTAGTCAAAAGGTAAACTTCCAGTAATAAACCAGAAGTCACGGGGCTATCTTGTATAGCATGGTGACTATAGTTAATGATACTGTATTATATAATTGAAGATTATTTAAAAAGTGATTTTAATTGTCCTTTCATAAATAGAAGCAATTAATGCCTACCATTCCTGCACCATCACATTAGTTTTATGTATACAATGTAGTGATTTCATCGTATATGCAATGGATGGTAAATAGACTCATGCAATGATCATTTCCTAACATGATATCATCAAATCATATTTTACACATGAAACTAGTGTAATGCACCAGTTATACTTCAATTTAGTAAAAATGTGAATTAATGATTGCCAGACTCTTGAGGAATGGTGCAGGAATGGCAGTTATGAATTGTTTATTTTTTTATACTAGCTATCCAATGTAATTAAAAGTTATTATCTTACTAAAAATCTAGCCAAATATATATTAAATTTATCATACATTTTTGTTGAATAAATGAGTAGATGAATAGACACATCAGAAAATTACTTTGCTAATAAGTCTATGGACTGAGCAATTTATCAGATGCTTTTTCAATAATTCTGAGAAGTTTCTAGGTGAAGAGATAGTGAACTATTAATTACAAATAATGGTCTTTAATTCAATTCAAACAGATTTGAAATATCTAGCTTTTAGTTGTAATTGTTTTTGTTTGTTCTTTTGCTTTCTGTATTAATATTCCTACACTTCCAGAATTGGATATCATCCCTTCTAGATGTCATCCATCATAATAAATCAGTGAAGTACAGTGGTTAGACCATGACAATGCCCTCAGTTTGGTTTGAATCCTTAACTTACTATCTAGTTAGCTTTTATTTCCTTGCATTTCAAAGCCTCATTCTTTTTAAAATTAAGTTTATGGAGAAACATTGGTTTACAATATTGTGTGTGGTTTAGAAGTATGGTTTCATACCACTAAAAATGTATATTATTATATCACATTCCCCCACTAAAGCCCTGATAATTTTTCTTCATAGTACACTACCCTCCTTCCCCCACCCCTTTGTACCCTTCACCCCCAGCTTCTGCTTCTCCTAACCTCAGTTCTATAGTCAGATATCCAGGGTTTGTTGTTCATTTTATTTTTATCTGTTTGTTTTTCTCTCTGTCTCTATAAATTAGGTAAAATAGCGGCACCTATTTGATTGGATTATTTTAAGGATAAAACCTTAAAAAATACATCTCCTTACAGTTAACTCATAGCAAACAGAAAATAATTCTAGGAGCCTCCCTGGTCACACAAGGGGTTAATGATCACACTATGAAGCATCCATAGTCATTGCAACACAAGTTCTATCCCTGGCCAGTGAGGTGACTCACGTGGCACAGCAGACCTCTCCAGCCTTACCCACTGTTCCCTTCAGCAGTGTATTTCAGTCAGTGTGCTTGTTCTTTTCCCTACTCTGTCTCTGGTGAATCTTCTCACCCCCATACCCCTGGCAGGATCCCAGTTCTTCTATGCATAAATAGATCTTAAAAAAAAAGAATGATTCTAAATGTTATAATATGGTAGTGCTCTGAGGAAGCTTTATTTGCTGGAGTAACTACTGTTAAGGGGAAGCACTTTATATTCAAATAAAATCCATTTCATCATTTCTCTTTACATTTTAGAAATATTGTTGATGTTTATATTTCTAAATTCCTACAATTTTTGATCATAGTCTATGCACCTGTCTTATAGATGTATGAAGAAATTAGTTTTATTCTTAAATCATATCTTCCCCAAGATACATGTTTTCCTATGTAATCATTATTTTAAAGTGAAAAACCTATACAACACAAAAAAACTGGCTCATTTCTTTCAATTAACTTGATACTAGTGTTTCTTTTAATCCCTCAACCATAATTTATCTGTAAAGTTTCATTCATGTAAAATAATTCATTCTTTAATCTATTTATTCTCTATCTCAACTCCCTAGTCAACCTATAACATTTCTAAATGTTGTGCTATTCTGTTTTTCAAAACATCTATCACTGTTTCAATTCATTTAAAAAAAAAATGTTTGCTTGTTTCATTTATTTCCCACTAAAACTTAAACTTCACTGTAGTCCATTCTGTCATTATATCACTATCATTTGTATTGCTCTTTATATAGGATTCTTATAAATGATTTAATTCTGTAGCTAAATGGAAAACCTGATTTTGCTAAATAATATATTACTATAATTGCATCAACAGTTTACATTGACATTTTTTGATGGAGATTACTTATGGGCCTGTGTATGATAGGGTGAAATTGAATATTCAACACAGTATTGGGCACATTAATAGAATATCACCCAAAAAAGTTAGGGAGTTACAATTATAGAATTAAGGTTAGCTACAAGAAAGTTTTGGAACATTTCTTCTAAGACAAAAGAGAATTGATAAAATAAAGGCAATGATTTGACAAATAGAGCAAAAATGGTTCTGTATTAACATTTTATTTTACTGTGTTTAAATTCAATAAATATATGTGCTTTTTACACTCTGGTATTATATTACATTTGGTTTAGTGTAATAAATTTGTAACAGGAAAGAACAATCTCCATAGTAAGAATGATGGTAATATTGAAAATAATATTTGTTGAATACATGAAATGTCTGTGATATTCTTTACTGAATATTTCATTTGTTATGATAATATGACATAGTTTTATATTTCATATTTATGGTTTGAATTATAGAATACAAGGGATTTTCAATTTTTGTTTAATAAAATATATTTATATTTAAATAGTTTTTAGTGATATCTGCCATTTTACAAGTAATCTGAATTTGGAAATAATATACTTTCTGTACTAGTTATTTCATGAATTCCTGTTTTTTGCTTTAAATATCAAACTGTCCTCATATTTTTACTCAGTTAACTTTAAGGTAAACTAATAAAAATAGGAAAGTAGTTTTTTAAGTTCTTATTTCTCTTTTTAGGACATAAATATTGTGTTTTTTCCTCTAATTCTTGTCATCTTGTTTCTCAATGTAATAAGATGTTATTAGAATCATTATACATAGTAATTTAATGATAGAAATTTCTTTAAGTACTGCTAGTAGTTTCTAACCCTGTCTATTCTATATTTCTTTTCCTTTTGAAACATTTTTTTTGAGATTTATGTATTTATGCATACAAGAACTGGGGTACAGGCCAGAGATGCAGGGGGTGAGAAAATTCACCAGCGACAGAGTAAGGAGCGGAACAGGCAGATTGCCTGAAATACACTGTGGAGTGGAGAGACAGGAGAGGTCTGCTGTGCTATGTGTTTTATTTGCTGGCCTGAGATCTAACTTGCTGCAGTGGCTGGGGACAGCTTCATAATGTTGTGACTTAACCCTTTGTGCCACCACGGAGGCCCTACTGAAGCTTTCAATTGCTTCTGAACTGACTTGAGTCTGAAATAATGCAAGGGAAAAGTGCAATGCTCTGTTTCCTCTTTCCTATTCTAAGATAATTCCGAGATTCCAAGATCATTTACAGAAAAATATGATGATACCATTTTTTATTAAGTATTTTTTAAGAACCACTGCTCCTACTAAGTATGCTGAAATGGTAGTTTATGACAGGTCCTAGCGGTAGTCCTTCTTGTTCACCAGTTATACGTCATTTTAATCTTCATTCCTAAATTTCCAGCCTATTGAGACTGCTACCTCAAGTCCTAATGCCTAATTAATTTTGGAAGTCATTTCTTCTTTCACGTTTCTGTCAAGTTTGTTGTGTGAAATAAGAAAAATTAGGTTTCCTTAAAAGGAGTATCTGAATTTACATGTATGATTCATTTTCTCAGAAAAGTGACATTGAACTGTGGGTAACATAATTAGGATTGTAAATTCACATGACTTATGTTATTAGTCATAGTTTAAGAAATGACTTTCTTTTATTTTTCTGAATTACAGAGTAATTAATCTTCATTAAATATTTTTATAGATAATTTCTCTTATTTTACTATTCTACATTACCTCCTTGATAGTCTACAATACTTAGTGCTAAATTTCTATTTAAATGGTAGATTGGGCATAGGGACTTAGGGCTATTTAATTTTTAAATATTTAAAAAAATCAACTTAAATAATTTTAAAATTATTAAATATTTATTATTTAACATTAGTAATTGTTAAAATTACTAAAAGACATAATGGCCACAGAAAAGGGAAATAATACTCAACTAAGTCACCTACAATTAGCATGGGTAGTGTTTGACCTCATTATGACATAACATTATTATATAATAGTTATTATTAAAATAAAACTGGATCATAAGCAGAATGTGTTTGAATATGTAGTTCTCTCGTATCTTATGTTGAAACTCTTCAAAGTATATTAACAGTACCTAGTCATATATTTGCATAATAGCTTTTCTTTTTCCTTTTTGTTACTCCAATTGATTGCTTGAAAATACTACCTCTGTTCCATTATTCCCCTGTTAAAAACCAGCCGCCTGTTATGTAAAATTCATTTAATTTGCTGCATTAAAGAACATCCTCTAAACTATTAGCTTTGGTTTTCATCCTAAAATATCAAAGGAGACAAGGTCCCTGACAAGATTCTACCAGGGATTTCTTCCTTTTTTTAAACATTGGTGTTTGAAGAGAGAAATGTATATGATAGTAGAAATTTTTCAATATTTTCTGCTTATAAAATTGGATAGTTTATCTCTATAAATCATTGCTTGACTATAATGGGGTCCACATATGCCAGATACATTCCCTAAAATTCGTTTGGTCAAACATTTTGTTTTCTTCACATTTTTCCAGGAAACTTTTAAGCCCATGTCTTAATAAAGGTACAATGGGGAAAATAAAGATGCTGACTCCATAGCTGAGATGTAATTATTTTTCCAATACTGTAATCAGGCATTATAATTGCTAAATCATTAATGCATTATGTGTGGTTATCTATACAAGACTAAACTCACTGAAAAAATATATATAAAAGGGGTAAGCTCTAGTCACCGAATCAAATAATTGAGTAAAAATTTTTGAGAAAAGAGATTGTTAAAGCTTACATAGAGAAGGATATGGCTAAGCAGGAATACCAGAAGAGGTTATTTTTATTTATTCAGTAGTGTGAAGATTTCATGAAAATATTATCTAAATTATGTATCAGAGTCTCTAGGATAGATTAATATGAACACAGTTATGGAGGCAGTGCCATACAGGGAAAGCTTTGTATGAAAACAGCAACTGAAAGCATAGAAGTATATTTGAAAATCAATTAATGGTCTACTTTGAAATACAAGGAATATTCAAAAGGGCTCTCTCTTTTTTTTTGAGGTAACATTGGCTTACATTACTGTTGGTATTTCCAAAGTATAGGTCCCCCCCTAGGGTATTACCACTGTAGTGCATGCACACAAATCACCCATAGTCACCCACAATAGTACCTTGTGCTCCCTTCCCTCTTTGTTCTCATTTTTTCTTTACTCCTCCCCTCTCTGGATGCTTCAGTTCTATAGTCAGCTTTCAAAGGTTAGCTTTAAAGCTTGTCTTTTTCTGGCTCTTAATTTAGTGTTTATACTCCACAAGTAAGTCATATTATCCAGTATTTATCTTTTTTCTTCTGACTTATTTCACTTAATGTTACCTCTTTAAGCTCTGTCATGTTGATGCAAATTGCATGAGTTTATCTTTTTTTATTGCTGATTAATGTTCTATTGTTTGTATATATATCATATATACTTATTGTCTATATATATCAGATGTATGTGTATATATCATATTTTCTTCATCCAGCTCTCTATTTTTAGGCACTTAGGTTGTTTCCATACTTTGAATGTTGTAATAGTGCTGTGATAAACAAGGGAGTACAACTTTGCTTTCTAATTAGTATTTTTAAGTTTTTCAGGTAAATGGCTAGGAGTAGAATTATTGGGTTGTGTGGCAGACCCATTTTATTGGCAAATGGTAGTTAAAATTGTTGAGTTGAGAAACAGCATAGATTATTTTTTGTGTGTGTGTGGCTTTTTTGTTTTTAAAATTTAGGTAACATTGGTTTCCAGCAATATACACTTCAGAGGCATAGGATCACATTTTTCAGATGTATGTTCCCATACCATTGGACACACCACCAAGGTACCTATAGACCTCCACCATAGTCCATTGAGCCCCCTCCATACCCTGTTCTCAACATTTTCCATTACTGTAACTGATATTAGTGCAACAGTATTAAAATTATTCTTGATGTTAAGTAATGATAAACTATCTGCTAAGATCTAATAAAGAAGACACAGCTTTTCTAGTGTCATTTTCATATTTAGTTGACAACACAAACATTGAATTTTGTTGTAATGTCATGTACTTTCAAAGATGAAAAAAAGTGTTGAATTGTAATTAATGGAAAGAACTAGCTACTGAGTGGGGTGAAAATGTTAAGAGAACTTAGGGGTTTTGTCATTTTAAAAAAATCTCCACTCTTATCAGAACTCAGATTAACCCTACGGTTAATATATTATGCACTTCAAACTAAAGTCTAGATAATTCATATACCCAAAGTGCTTAAATTTATAAAGTGTTATTTTCCTTGGGACATAATTTTATATTCAGAAAGCTGTGTTATTCTTTTTCTCTGAAAGAACTTTCTAACACCCTTTAGATACTGTGGTCAGTGCTGGTGTTACAATGATGAGCAAAAATGGATTAATCCATGTTCTCAGAAAATTAGAGTGTAAAATTGAAAACATAAAGCATATATTGACATTTTTAAATCTATATGCTAATTCCTCTAATGAGTTGCAACTGATAGTTATGCTTTAAAGGGAAAACATGCATTTTCATCTTCTATAAGTGTTTATAACAAAGATCATGAATTAGACTTATATTTCAGAAAAAAATGATTCCCTAAATGGCCTACTTTTGATGCTTTCTGAGAGATAAAATTAAAATCCGTTTCTCAGGTGGCACTCCAAAAGATTTCAGAAAAGATAGCCTGTTTAATGTTTCTCAAATAGGAGCAAACATGCATTTGAAGAACAGTAAAATGGTCACTTGACTCGTCATATCTTGTGCAATACCAAGACCGATAGAAAATATAGCTGAAGACATAGTTAGGACAGGAAAGGGGTCAGAGCATGCAAACCATGGCAAAGATAAAATATCTGTTTTTATTCTATGACATTCCCAATCTTTTATAAATTTTAAGATAAAAAATAAAAATTGCTAGATATTTTGGAGAAAATTTTTTTACAGAGCACAGAAAAGAAAATTTAGATATTTACAAGCTCATAAACTTGTTATTGGAATTGTTGCTTTTAATGTTTCTTGGAGATAAATATGTGGATATGAATGAATTATTGGATCAAAAAAGTGGGACTTAAAAACTCAGCTCTGAAATTATTTGTAGGACATTGATTCATAGAATCTAAAAAGTCCATGAGCGAAAATGAAGTTATCACATCTGACATTACTTTTGACAAGTTATTCATTATATGCCTATATTTCTCCCATCTTTCCTATGCATATTAGTTCTTCAAGGAAGTCTTATGATAAAGTTGAACTACAAATTATATTTGGAAAGAATAGGAATTGATAGACTAGAAGAAGTGAGCAAACTAAGCAAATTCTCTGTGCAATAGCATTAGAAGTATAGATGTAGCTTTCAGGTAACAGTAAATGGCTCAAACTCTTTGATGTTCCTGATACACACACATACACACACATATGAGATATATCAAAAGGGATTTTGGAAAAATAAAGACACTGTAGATTCTGTTAAGGTTTTAGACATTACCTTGTAGGAAAATGAGAAGCCAAGGAGTCAGAGATATTTGATTATAAATATTAAATTATTGTATATAGAGATCTGTTTTGTTCTTGAACAAGATACTTAAACTCTTAGGCAAGAATTATACCTCCTATGGTTTATATTCTTTTTTAACTATATATTCTGAATTTTCATGACACCTAAAATAATGAAGTCATAACTTCTGTTTTGTTTTTGTAGATTTTAACCCAGCTTGTATTAATTTTTAGCAACACTGCTATTATGTTCCTTTCCCAATACAATCAGTTTAGTTTCAGTTGACAGTTTCTGTGTTTTCAGTTTAGTCCATAATTTACACATCTTACAGTCCATAATATGCCATGTCTTCAAGTAAGTGTGGAGACTGAAAGAAACAAGTTATATTATTTTCTTGAGTAATTCATTCACTCATTTAGTTTTTAAATTAAATTCATTTTTGATCAAAATGCTATTTAGTAATTATAGTAGTTAACACTTAAGAAATTTTGTCCTTACAATTTCTAGAAAACATATTTAAAACTTTTGAAAGCATATGAAAAATATAAACTATTATCCTCAATTTGTGGAATGGGAAACAAAGAAACCTAACATCTCTAGTGTCATGAAACTATAATTTTTTATGATTCAGAATTAAACACAGACAGAATAGTTGCTGAACCTACAACCTTGGTAGTCACTAGACAACTGTTCTACTTCACAGTACAATTAATATATATGTGTGTATGTTTATATGTCTTTGTCTCATTATATATTTTATACAATGTATAGATACTAAATATGTACAGCACATGCCAGTATATTTGAATACTGTAAGTTAAAGGGGTATTTATAAAAGAACAATGTGTTCACCTCAAATTCCTATGTTGAAATCTAATTCTCAGAGTTATGGTGCTCAGAGATATGGAAGCCTCAGAATTGGTATTGTTTCCTTATAAAACAGACTCAAAAAAGTTATGATATCTTTTCTAACAAAGGAGGACAGAGCCAGAAGTTGGTAGTCTAAAACATGGAAGAGGGTCTTCCCAAGAACCCAATTATGTTCAGTTCTTAACCACCATTTCCAACCTCCACAACTATGAGAAATAAATTGCTGGGCTAAACTAAGACAAACGATTATAAATTCATCATAATATAAACTGTGTTGTACAGCTTATTTAAGAGAGGTTACAGCCATTTTCCTTATTTTTTTTTTCAGAATGCAGTGTTAAAATACAAACAGGTTTTCTCTTTGAACTTATATTCACATGTGTAAAGGAAAATTTCAAAAGTAACTAAAAAGTAAGTCAGACTTCCATGCTACTATGAGAACACGTATCAGAATAACTATGTATAGTAGATGAAAGTTTGTAAGAGGCAGCTTTGCATAAAAAGTAATATTTCTTGGAACAAATATAAAGAATAAAAGTGATTAAGTTGTAT
Organism: Galemys pyrenaicus; assembly: GCA_019455555.1. Classification (NCBI taxonomy): domain Eukaryota; kingdom Metazoa; phylum Chordata; class Mammalia; order Eulipotyphla; family Talpidae; genus Galemys; species Galemys pyrenaicus. Next base: position 875,471 of record JAGFMF010011574.1, on the reverse strand, counting down.
GATGAGGAATGATATGTGTTTTTAGCACAAGAATCTTCTTTCAATAGAATTTCCATTTTAAGAAGAGAGTATACTAAAATAAAATGATGTGGAAGACACACTGTTGAGTTGATATTCTGAAACCATGGGAGCTCTGGTCTAATTGTTTATGGTGTCTCTGAATATGGAAATGAAATAATATTCTAGAAGTGGAGGTGGTTTGTAAGATGGAATAGGAAGTAGTTAAGATATGAGAGTAAAATATTTAAAAATTGGTTTTATGAAGAATAAGAGAAAGAATTATGCAGGTAAATAAAAAAAAAATCAGTTAAGACACTGAGGATTCAGATAATGTGATACTCTTCTCTCTATATGTCTGATTTTTAAAAAGTTCCTATTTACTGAATGTGAGTGCAAATATAAACTGCTGAGTTTTTACTATATCATACACATTCAGTATCAAAACAAGATTAATGTTGGGGAAACAGAATTGATAACACCAGAAAAAATCACTAGTTGATGTAAAGAATCGTGGCTTAGTTTTAGAGATAAAAATGAGAAATGTGGTTAATGGGTAGTAGATATCTAACTAGAGTAATTGATATAAAGTCAAGAGATACAGCATGTCAAGTACATTTGAGACTAAAGAATTAATGACTTAATATTTCAACAAAGAGAACCTGTTGTAAGGGTGAATAATTTATAAATGAATTAAATAGTAGTTAGGGTAGTTTCAGAAGAAAAATAGGTAAATTGTATAGTGATGCAAATTGATGGAGGGTGATATGAGGAGAATAATACTAGAGAAAGAAAAATCAGGTGAATAAGAGGGAATACTTTAGATGATTTGTCCATTTAATCCTTATATTCGTAAAGAATCTTTAAAGAATTTGATTCTTTAGAATCATGTATGTGTGTGTGCAAACATGTGCATTGGTACTTATATATTTTATATGAGGATAAATTTTGTTACAAACACAGAATCATATATGAAAAATTCATTGAATGGATTCATCAGAGCATTAAAATTTAGAAATAAAGATGGTGAACTTGACAATTTAAATCATAGCTCAAAGAAAAAAAAAATGAAAAACAAAGTTTTAGTAAATTGTGTGACAATATAAAATTATCTAAAATGTGTCTAATTAGAGTCTCAGAGGAGGAAAGATACAGTATTTGAAGAAATAGTTTATAAAAAGTTTAAAATTTTGAGGAAGTTTAATAGAATTGTCTCATGTTTATTAGATTATATCTCAATAATGTCATCAAGAAATGGGTTCTTTTTTACATGTTTATAGTAACTTTATAGTATTCTATTTATGTTTCTTTTTTTTATTATTAATTATATTTGACATCATTTGTAGTCCCCAGGGAGTACCCACCACCATTTCACCCGTGCACCATCACCTTAGTCCCTTGTGCACCCTCTGGCATCTTCCCCGTCTTTGCCCTCCCCCCTTCCTCTCCCCCCCCCCCCCATGGTCCCTTTGGTTTATCCCAGCTTTTTGAACTTACTGAGTTTTTTTGTTTACTTTTGGTTATAATTGCCCAATTCCTTGAGCTTATTCTTTATTGTTGTTGTTGTTCTTTCATATTCCTCCTAATAGTG
>JAGFMF010011574.1:859626-873397 GCA_019455555.1 Galemys pyrenaicus | reverse complement strand
CTTGTCTGTTGTGTGGAGCGCAAAGATTTTTCCCCATTCAGTGGGGTTTCTTTTTGTTCTGTTTAACGTTTCCTTTGCTGTACAGAAGCTTTTTATCTTGATGTAGTCCCACCTATTTATCTTCTCTCTCATTTTTATTGCTTTGGGGACTGCCACCTCGAAGGCACTGTTGAGATGTATGTCTTTCAGCATTTTACTTATGTTTTCCTCTATATACTTTATAGTTTCGGGTCTTACATTTAGGTCTTTTATCCATTTTGAATTGATTTTAGTACATGGTGTGAGATAGTGTTCCAATTTCATTTTTTTACATATGGTGGACCAGTTTTGCCAGCACCATTTATTGAATAAGCTATCTTTGTCCCATTGCAGATTCTTTGCTCCTTTGTCAAAGATCAGTTGTCCATAGTTGTGTGGCTTTACTTCTGTGCTTTCTATACGGTTCCATTGGTCTGTGTGTCTGTCTTTATACCAGTACCAAGCCGTTTTAATTACTATTGCTTTGTAGTAAAGTTTGAAGTCTGGGAGTGTAATACCTCCATTCTCCTTTTTCTTAAGTAAAGCTTTGGCTAGTCGGGGTTTTTTGTGTCTCCATATGAATTTCACCAATATTTGGTCTATTTCCTTAAAGAATTTCATTGAGATTTTTATTGGTATTGTGTTGAATCTGTAGATCGCTTTTGGAAGAATGGTCATTTTAATAATGTTGATCCTTCCTATCCATGAACAAGGGATATCTTTCCAAAGAAATGGGATTTTAATCTTTTTTTTTCCATGCTATTCTTAGTATCTTCAACTGAGATTAGTCAAAGAATGGAAGCAAATAAAGAGCTATTTCTTCATTTTAAAATGATGGCTAGATGGCAGATAGTTAATAAGTAAAGATAAATGAAAGACAGTTGACTGTAGCAGGTACAAAATTTCTGTGTATATCTCTTTAGCAAGAGTCAAATCATATGTGTATCCTAACTCAATCTGTCAATGGAATAGAACAACATTATAAATTACCAGAGGCTAACAGTGTAGGGTAATAGAACAATTTGAAGTTTGACTGTCATTAAAAGAAATAACTCTTGTGCATGCAAATTTTAGTGTCTAGCTTAATCTGTTTTTGTTCCCTTTAGGTCATTCATTAGTTTATACAGAGCACACATGAGATGAGCTTCTCCAGACTTGTTTCACTCTAAGATCTCCTTCAAATTCCATCTTTTTCTTTGATGTCTCTGCATAACCACCTTCCCACTGTATCCTCAATTTTCTTGCCATGAGGAAGAGATCAGATACATGAAGTATGTGTTATTGAAGATTATTTTTCATCACTCATTTTGTTAGAATGAACCAAAAACAAAACCCTTTACTTGCTAATACTGACCATCTCTCATATCATCACTTCATTTATCTCAAATGTTAAGACATGTTCCAAAACACTCATAGAAGTCTGGAAAAAATTGGGAGAAAAAGAGAATAGTGTGAGACTGAGAAAGAGAGAGAGAAAAAATACATTAATGTTTTACTTTAGATTATAGGCAATAATGTAGTTTGGCATTCTGTTATTAAATAATTATAGTATGTCAACAACTCTGAGAGCAATGCCATAAATAATTTGGATAATAATGGAGAGTTTCAAAGACCATTCCTGGAAGATGAATTCAGTAAATATGCAGTTTATTCTTAAGGAAAAAAAAAATGTTAGGGAAAGATGTAATACTATTCCAAACTAAAGGGAAAAAATATAAATTCCATTACATATAAAAGCATAGTATGCTTTAAGAATGGTAGATGTTGAATCCAGAGAGGTATATTAAATAATATTTATTAACTTTTGCTTCTAACTATTCTTCAGATATTTCCATTTCTGTTAGAAATGTGACGTATCTTCTAATATTTCTCAGTATTTATCAATACTGTTTATACTTACTGATAAGTGCTGTGATTTTTGACACAATGTGCTTCATATTCTAGATTGTGATAAAATGACCATGAGTCTCCCATGTGTGACTGAGTTATCATAAGTAATATTTAGTAGTAATCATACATTGCTTGTAATGTCTTGCTCTGTTGGCAGAGGATAGTTTACTTGTAAAGGTCATTTCTACTAGATGGCAATGGCTAGTTGAACATTAAGCTAATATATTCAGAGGTGAACTTGATGTCATTTTGTATGCATCACATGCTGTAGAGAGAAACTGCACTTTGGTAAAAATGATGGGAGAAGGCCTTTGGAAAATGTGAACTTTAATTTGATTTGGCACATAGCAGTGTTTTCATCTTGGCTTGCAAAAATTAATTTAATATGTACATTTAAAATAAGAATGCTTGTGGATAGAATCCCAGATAGGGGATGCATCCACTTACTCATGTACTCACACACATACAAACACAGACAGAATGTTGGGTTTCTGTCTGAATGTTGGGTTTAGGCATTTAAAATTCAGACATTCCAATCAGGTCAACTCTTACTTTTATTACACAGTAGCACTTTGTAGATTGTCAGGTCTATCTAACTTAGGCTCATATCTTGCTGGAGATATAATGGTCTCTGGGTGATTTCTTCTTTTCCTAATAAAGCTTAAAGATTTTCTTTAGTTTTACAAAATACAACTGATAGAAAAGGGAGATGGACACTAAATAGTTCACAAAATAGAAATATAATACAAATGTAAATTTTAGAGAAAAAAAAAGTTGTGTTTTTATCTGGAATCCTTTCTCTTGGTGTGGTATGTTTTGTTTGCTTTTTTTTTTTTTTTCTCATGCAGTAGCTATTGTTACAAAACTTGTATGTTACATTCAGAGCTTAAATACTATTTTCATGATTTTTTTTTAAAACAAAGACCTACAAAGTTTTAACAATTTGAATAGTGAAGGCTATTCATGTAATTAATGATTCATATATATTGCCCACAAGGACTTAAACAGATTATCTATACCTGTCATCCAAACCAAATTATGATCTGTGAATTTTGTTCATCTATTTTTGATTAATTTTGTTGAGACAAAAGTATGTTCTCTTTGTCTTAATTTAAGGTGAACTTAATGGTTAGCAAACTGAGACTCTTTTTTAAAGATTAAATTCATCTAATTGATGGAAGTGCTGCTTCTTATAGTCATCACAGTATGATTCAATTTACTACTTGAAGGCAGGATGCCATTATGAAGGATTTCTCAGTGGGGTTGAAGACTTATTCCCAAACAGTCAGTGTCTATTTTTATACCTAAATACAAACATTAAAAATCTCATGCTTAAAAGCATAAAAGGCTAGAAAATAAAGTGAATATATATGTATATATATGTTATTATTGTTTTTAATGTGTCAACATGGAAAAAGTCTTAACCAAGTAATTATTTATGTTCCTTTCTTACTTGAATTGAAAAAATTTATTCAAGGACCCTTTCTGTGCTGAAATAGAAAGTAGTAATGAATAGGTGTAATGTTCATTGTATTTAGCTTTTATAAATCTGCATTTTATTAAAAGTAGGGTAAAAGTTATTTTGTTATTAAAACTCAATAATGTTTTTTTTACTTGCTCTACAAAAATTAAATTGAGACAGCTAATGCTAAAATAGAAAAAAAAAAAACCATCCAGTTAAATTATAGGATTCAGAGGTATTGGTTCACACCTCTTCAGAGGTGGTATGTTACCATATCACACCCAAGACACTTCCTTTAAAATATATATAACATTATAAAAAAATCTGAAAGTGTTATTATCATATCCTGCCATATTTTTGTATTTCAGTATAACATTCACATTATACTACAAGGACTATAAAATTGAATGTAAGGTGAAAGGAAAATTTCGACTGAGATGTATACATAAGCACAATGTTAATAGAATATTTCAGCTTTTAAATAAAATTTGTAATATAAAGTAATGGAAAGTGAAATATTTTTATTACCCAAACTTAAAAATAGAATTTATTCTAAAAGAATCTGAGTCTTGTGGGTTGACTCAACTAGCTATAAAGTATTATTAGTAACTTTACTCCAAAAGGGAACTTTTGCATGAATGAGAATAAAGCAATGTGATTTTAAGAGAAATTAAGAAATAGTATTTCCTTGTTATACAGATGGATATGTAAATGTTTATTAGAATGAATGCTACTTAATGCAAAAAATTAAGAATGACTTTGTAATACATAGTTTGGTATTATATACCCTTATATTATTCAAATCATAGCAATATAAACAGTTTGCTCTAAAAGCAAAATATACTATAATTTTGGAAATGAGCATTTGTAAACATCTCCATTTTTGATTAACATTTGATATCCATGGTTCTACCATGAAGAATAATTTTGAAACTTGTCTTTAAAAAGACTTTGATTTGAAAAGGAATTTGCAATAGAAGATTTAATAGCTTTAAGATTCAACAGGAAAATACATGTTGAAATTATTCTGTGCGTTCATTTATGGCTGTAACAGATGTATCCAAATGATAGGAGTGAAAGCCTCTGAACACTGTTTTGACATTAAAGAGCAACAGATTCAGCTACTATGTGTTAATTTGTTTCCACATTTGCTTCTTTGTTGTTTGTCACAGAGTAAAAAGATTGAATGATCTTAAACTTGTGAAATCATTGAATATGCTTTCTCTTATATTTGTAAAGAAAGTATCTTTTTCTTTACTGACTGATATTGTGGCTCTTTTAATTTTATATGCATTAGACTTTACACAAACAATTAGATTTCAGTTAACATTGCCATGTAAGTGACTTTAAATACTTCCAGATAAAAGAAAATATAACATGATATGCTACCATGTATTCCAACAATGTTGAACTGGAGAACAGCAGTTGTTTTATTGTCAATTAACAGTTCAGGCACATACAAAGCTCTTCTTTATCTGCCATATGTGTATAGTAAGTTACTATCTTTTAAAACTTTCATGATTGACTAGGGAAATGGGATTGTGTGTTAATCACATCAAGAAGAAAATTTTAACTTTGTATTTAAGTATCACTAGAGAATGAGGAATGTATTCATCCCCTACTTAAGGAAACTGCAAATCCTTTTCTGTGGCTCTGAGAAATAGGTCACACTAATAATATCCATATATTTGCTTTTGTTCATTTATTAATTGCATTTTCCCAAGGTTAGGTTATTTGGGGAAATTTTCTTATAACCATAAAAGTTGGGTAAAATGTTTATTTTTTATTAAAAGCATACAGCACTGACAAGATAGTAGAAAAATATTCAACAAAATTCTAAGAAATATTAGTGTCCAAAGAGCAAAACAACCTTAAAGTGCTTATGTTCTTAAGTGTATGATTTACTTTTGTTGAAAAATAAGGAAACAAAATCAAGTCACAGTAAGCGATATTCTAGAACATTCAGTACACTAGGTAAAAAGATCTCTCTGGGATAAAGTCACAATATGACACATTTTAGTGTAAAATGAAGATGAAATTTTTAAGGCCTTGTTACTGAGGGACAATCAAGCATTGACTTAAGGTGATTCAAAATAAACTTAAATCAGAGGAGAGTAACCTCAGTCAAAGTTTCACATTGCTCTACAATTTATTAAAATACTATTAGAAATACAGAGGCATTTCTTTGTTCTGCCCCCTGCTCTCTTTGGTGAATCCTCTCACCCCTACCCCCACACCTCTGGCCTGTACCCCAGTGCTTGTATGCATAAATAAATAAATCTTTAAAAAAAAAAGAACTACAGAGGCATTTCTTGTTGATATACAAGTTAATTGACCACATGAGGAGAGCCATTTGTTAAAAGAAGGAGACAGTGTATAAAAGAGACACCACAAAGTCAAACATTGTGAACTGCTGAATAGCTGTTAAGGTTATTAAAAACTCATGTCTACTCTTATTAGAACTGCAAAAATAATGGCAATTAGAAACTCTTAAAACAATTCTGTTTAGGAGTGGGGGCAAGGGGATAAAATTACTCATAAGGAAACAACATGAATAATTTTCCATGAGCAACAATGGAAACTGAGAGTGAAATGATATCTTTCATATGATAAAGTAATTGTTATCCTAGAATTCTTAGTCCACCGATAATATTGTTCAAGTATTAAAATGATGAAATTAATTTCAAACCTGAAATTAGTGAAAACTAGGTTATAAAAATTACAGTTAAATTACAAGTATGTAAATAAGATTATTAAGTTAAATAAGATTATTAAGTTAAATATACTTTAAGTTAAATATACTAGTTTGAATGATTGTCAGAATAGGTATATACAATAGAAAAGTTGAGTCAAGGGATGGGAGCTGATACATGACAACTAATGAAGAAAAAGAAAAAAAAAATTGTAACTGTCTATGATGGAAATAGAGAGGTTTGATCACAAACCTCTCCAAGGATTAATTTATTGACCAAATTGCTCTGGATATCGTCAGCCCATATTCTTCATTTCTCAATGATTTCAATGATTGTCTTAAACTTAATTCAACTAACCCAAGATCATGCTTTCTAGGAACAAATATATAAAATAACTCAAAAGTATTAAGTCCCATGTAATTAGGCATTAAGTGAGATCTAGAGCTATTTGTGGATTTGCATGGAAATGGCAGGCCCATATCATTGTCTTATGATTTATTGTCATTCATTTCACAGAGGTTTTGCTTTGTTTTTGCTTTCAGAAAATTATAAAAATGATGAGGTCTTACATGAAAGAACTATAGTGAATATGATGCAAACTCTACTCCACTAGGGCAAGCTAATATGTAAAACAAAAAAAACCCAGTAATCCCCTAATGAAGCAGTGGCTTTTTCAAAGTGGGAGATTTTAACTAAGTGATATTTAGAAAGTTCTTTTAACATTTAAATTTTACATAAAATCTGTCAGGTTAGAAATGCTACTTGACTTTTCTCTTAGGTTAAAAGTAGAAGTATACTAGAAATAAGTTTAAAAATCCACAAGTATGTGGAAATAAAGCAAAGCCCTCAAAAATTAGAATTAGAATTACATTAGAATTAGCATTAGAATTACAAAGAGTATACCACAAACTTCTTAAGGCAAGAAACTCATGACTTAAATATAAGATAAAGATTACTTTGGTTAAATTCAGGAGGATGTGATGAAGTTATCAGTTAGTTGAATCTTACAGATTGCTTCTGTATGATCAGAAGGATCAAATATACTAAACTTGACAATCAGCATTTCTATCAGCATTTATTTCATAATTTTTCATTATATTCATTATTCTTTGTAAAATATATTTTGTCATAAGAAAAAGGCAGGATTTAGAGAATTGCACTAAAACCATAAAATATTAAGTTATAAGCATATTATAAATACCTAACATGACTTGAGAAATCAGAGCACTCTGAAATTGAGAGAGAACTAGAAAGGTGAGCAAATTGTCCAATTTTCATGTAGTTAAGTGGCATTGCTTAGACATGAATACAGAAAGCTGTCTTTTTATGAAATGAGGTAATATTTGAGCTATTCTGAGAAAGTTTATCTCTAACATAGCCTTGCTTCCTGGAAATTTGAAAAAGCTCAGCTAATAGGTGATTTTCTAGAATTACTCTCAGGCATACAAGCACATTACATGCCTTTCTGACACAATATGACATGTCTAGAAAAATGCTTGTTGCCAAAAATTCATTTTTTTCCTTTCGGCCCAATCTACTTGTCATTGCCATTTTACTCCTATAAAAGTCGTATTTATTAAGCCTATTTTCACTTATTAAAGGTACTTTAAAAATAGTGTCATTTATTTCCTTAAGCATTACATTTTTAAATAATTCAAATCTACCGTATCATCTTTGAGAATTTCTTCATAATTCTTTATAAAAATTTACTATGAGATTATTTTCATGAAGGACTAAAACACCAAGATACACCTCCCCATAAAAATGACTTAAGTGAGGGGCCTCCCTGGTGGCTCAGTGGGTTGAGCAACGCCCTATGAAGAAAACCACAGCCACTGCAGCACGAGTTCAATCCCTGCTGCCGGCCAGGGAGGGGACCCACATGGCATGGCAGGCCTCTCATGCTGTGCCCGCTGCTCCCCTCAGCAGTGTACTTCTGCTGATTTGCCTGTTCTGCATCCCACTCTCTGTGGTGAATCCTCTCACACCCTGACACCTCTGACCTGTACCCCAGTGCTTGTATGCATAAATAAATAAATCTTTGAAAAAAAATGACTTAAGTGAAAACTTGTTTCTTTAATTAAAAATCATTTGAGCTCTTTTTTCTTAAAATATTTTTATTTATTTACATGGTTTTATTATTACTGTTGACGTTATTAACAATGGGCAATCATGAAATGACATAACATCACTCTAACATTCCTAGAAATTTCCTGAAAATTATAAGTTTCCATACTTTCTCTTATACTTTTTGATGTTATTCTCTTTATGACAGTTAAGTCTTTCTTAAGTTTTAGATTGACAGGTATAGATTTGTGAATTTTCATAAGGTTGTGAGGATATATAAATTCTTGAAATAGTTCCTTATTTTCACCTGACAAAAAGTTGTTGGAGAAACATGCAGTAAATGGTTCAAATTGAGAAAGTAAAGTTTGATTGTTTGCCCTGTGGGTAGATTTAGCAGTAAGTGAAGCCTTCAGACAACCCCAAGAAGAACTAATGTATCTAGTCACTGGTTTGTCTGCAGGAGCGTATAGGCTATCATGATTGTTTCATGTTAAAGGAATTATAAACAAAAGGGCTGGAGGAAACCAATATTTTTGAGGGATTTTGACAGGCATCCCATGGAGAAGCAAATGTACATTATTTTACACCTGTCAGATGCCAGCCAGGTTTATTTCTAAGAAAAAAAAATGCATGCTGATATACTAAGAACACTTTTCTGAAACATGATGATGGACACTATTTTTGTGAATACATTCTCAGTAGTAGACACATTACTGTAAATCATTTACTGGCAGGATAATGACAGATTAGAACAGGAGTTTCAATTAGAGGAAATCTTCACTTTCTGGAATATGATTGCATTGCTTCATTTTGTCTGTTATGGAGAAGTTACAGTGTATGATAAAATATAGTAGTGGCTCACTTAGACATGATAGTGACTAACAATGTGAGAGATAAGGGATGCAATTGACTATTTCTATGTGCTTTGTCCATGGAACAAACCATACATTTATGTTAGTAAAGAAATAGAAACATGTGGAAAGATTCTCTTTGATGTTAATACTTATAGGCAAAAAAACACATGCCATTATTTAGGATTCCTTGGCTTATCACATAGCAACTTACCTTATTGTAAAATGAGGTAAAATTTGATACAGCCATAAAAAAGCCAGACCAAAAAAAAAAAAAAAAAACAACTTGTTTTCCCAAGTAAAGTATGTTTCTTTGTGAGCCTACAATTTGATCATGTAAATTCTATATCTATGGATCCATAAAACTGAAATAATCATGCAAGAGAGATGATTGGATAGATTATTTTAAGTGAACACACTGTTGTAATGGAGTTCACCTAGAGTTTGAAGAATGAGATTTTGAAATTATACTTGTCTTGGGCTGTTTTTTTTTTCCATTTTCTCAATTTTGGGAAATAAAACTCACCCAACAACTTGCATTCTTCATTCTCACAAGAGAACTATTTGATTTTTAAGTCCTCAGTTGAAGAAAGATCTTGGAAACTTATATGGTCTACTTTGCAGTCTAAAGCCTAGGAGCTAAAGTTCACAATTACAATTAAATTTATCTTAAGCATTGCAGTTATAAAGTAAACCCATTTATATATCCTTCTTTGAGTATATACTTAGTTATAAGAGTAATTTTATAAAATGAAATGAGAATACATATGTTTAATTAAATATTTGAGAGCATAATTACTCCTCATATGGTATCATTCAAGATTAACCCTGAAAATGTTTGAGGAAAAAAATTTGACCCATGGACTTGGGTGATATTTTTGCCATGTAGTTGAGAAGGGATTTGCCTCAGTTTCAGGGTTTCATTCTTGTTAGCCAGAATTTGCATTGTAATGCAGGAAAAAGTAGCAGCTGAACTAAGACCCATTACTCATCACTTATTTGAAGTCTAGACACCAGAAAATATGATAGACACTCAAATATTGATCAAGCTATTGACATAGTGTATTGACATACACTAATGGTGTAGGTTTTATGTAGAGTTTATTTTTTACTTTCCAGAACTTTGAAACTCAGTACAATTACTTTATGTGTAAATGAACCAAGAAAATGTTATTCTTTATTTTGTAGTATTTAGATAATACTGAGTGGATTATATTGTTCCAAAAATATTTCTTGAGAATTATTGAGTTCTAAATGAAGAAATTGTCATTTTTAAAATAGATTAAGAATTACTGCCACAGTGCATATGCCACAGTGTGCATATTTTTAAGTAAGTAATTAGTAGATAGGTCTCTAAAAGGGAATAATCTTCCTGTCTACATGTTCCTTGAGTTTGCCTGGTTGTACAATATTGAGAAGATAGGAGAATAAACAGGAAATGAGTGTATGTTTGTGGGAAAGATGATAAGGTTGTATATTTTAAGAAAAGATGACTTTGCTAAGCTCACTATAAACTGGAATTATCTTGAGGATGGCCAGATAATTGAAGGTAGGCAGAAAAGACCTATGATGAAAGAAGTACTTTATCACTATAAAAAGCATAATACAGTGGCTCAGAGGTAACTAACAATTGGGAAAGAAATCTGTAAATATATACAAACTTTTCTTTTAAAATTTAACAATGAAAAGAAAATGAAATTAATTTTATGGTATAATTTTTTTTTTACTCTTGAAATTGGTAATATTGAAAAGTATAATGGTTGTATCAAGATACCTAGGAAAACTTGTCATTAGGACTTTGCAAAAAATATAGTAATTCAGTGTATACTCTGGAGCATAACTTAACAATGTGTTAATCAAAAACATGATTAAGATTACACACTTTAACGATATGTGGTATTGGTTCAAAGCAATGCAACTTTGTCACTTAAACTTTTCATGATCTTGGGCAAATTTTTGAACCTCTGTTTAACCTCAGTTTCCTTATCCAAGAAATAAAAATAGCAAGTCTGTATTTCAAAGGGACGGTGTAAGGTAAACATATTGGCATGCATAGTCTTTAATTTTACATATATTACTATTTATTCTTACATAATTCATTTCTATATAGTATTTGGCTTCTCCCATCAGGTGTAACCCCCATTCTTCTTTACTATCATAGCACCTGACTTCCATCACCGTAGTCCCTTGTGCTCCTCTCTCCTCTGTTGTTGGTTTGCAAAAAGTCTTTAGAATAATGTCTATCCAATGCTATATTCTTAATATATGTGATGTAGAATTGATAATCTTTACCATATTCATACACAGAAATTCCACTCTGTAGAATACTTTTTCCAAGAAAATTATCAGAAATATATACAAAAGCATATTCACAATGGTATTTTGAATAGTATTTGTTAACCTAATCTCCTAAATTAGCAGAAACATCCAGCAATAAAGAATTGGGTAAGTAAATGTGTATGCGCTCATTAAGATTTCTTTATAGAACAATTTTTAAAATGCTACAGTACTGCATATTAAAAAAATACTAGAATATATAATTGGTTAATATTATTTCTTTATGTCATAGTACAAAAGAACTGGAAACAGACACATCAATATATAAAGAGTAGTTACCTGGGTTATAGGTAATTTCATCATATGCATGTTCATACTTGGTAGAAGTCTTTTGTGTTTCTACATGTTATGGGTTAAATTGTGTCCTCCAAATTTCACATGTAGAAGTCTTAACTACTAGTGTCTCAGAATATGACCATAAATAGTTATTGGAAATCAAATAAGTTCAACAAAAGTCACATTAGAGTAGCTGAATCCCTAATACAAGAAGATAGGTGACCTTATACAAAGAGAAAATTTGAAGACAGAAGTATACATAGGGAAAAACACCATGTGAAGATGAAGGCATCGGCTGGGGTGATGCAACAGAACATATGAAACACCAAAGATTGCCAGCAAAATGCCAGAAACTGGCAAGGAGACATGGGATGCATGCTTCCTCTCAGTCTTGAGAAGATTCCAGTACACTAACAACTTATCACAAATGCCTAATCTCCAAAACTGCAAAACAATACGTTTCTGTTGTTTACGATACTCAGTTTGTAGTCCTTATTTTTGTTGTTTTTGGCAATCCCAGAGAACTAATACACTATGTTTTGAAATTTTCTGAACCCACCATGCTTCTTTGTAACAGAAAATAAAACAGACTGCCATATTTATGACCGTTGGCAGTTGTAACAGAGAAGATGCAGCACTCCATCCCAAGTTACTGTTTCCCAGGTTCCCTCTATCTTGACTCACTCTTCTGCTTCTGAGGACACATGTGAATACTTGATAATATCCACAACATGCAGAAATTGTCTCTTTGTCTTAAGCTTGTTCACTTGTGTACAAATGAACATGCTTGTTTTCTACTGAACAAATTCTTAATAATATAATGACTGCTAAACTATTATGTAAAGTGGTTGTGTCATTTCTTCTTTAAAAAAATGTATGCATACAAACTGGGGTACAGGTCAGAGGTGCAGGGTTTGAGAGGAGTAGCCAGAGACAGAGTGGGGAGCAGAACAGACTGATCTACTGAAATACACTGCTGAGGGGAGCAGCAGAAGAGACATCGAGGTCTGCCAAGCCATGTGGGTGACCTCCCTGGCTGAGGATCAAACTCATGCTGCTGTGATTGCCGACCGATAAGTTTAGAGTGCTGTGCCTTAACCTCCTGCGCCACTAGTGAGAGAGTGTTCAAGGTTATTTTGAATAGTGCCAGCCAGTATGAATAATATTCGATGAACTCTTGTTAAATGGCATAAAGTAAGTTAGCTGTCCTCTTACAGACTGAACTTATTAACACATAAAGAGTGCTTTGAGGATAAATAGAAAATAGGTACACTATTCTGTGATATCTGGCACTTAATTATTAATGTAACTTATTTAATATTTTTTAAAATTTTCATTTAAAAAAATCCTTTATTTACTTGTATATGTGTATATGCATACATCTGTGTGAAGTAACTTAGTAAAAATAGATAAAACATCTACATTGTTTGAAGAATTCCAGCACAGATTGTTTTATAGAAAAAATACCTGGTTAAAATCTTAATTAAAATTAATAAATGTTATACTGAATATATTTTTTCTTTTGGTTAAGTCAAATTTTTTAAATGCTTCCTTGAAATCATTGTCCACTGCATTATTTTAAGAGGATAAAATGTAAAGGAAGCATCTAGAAAGTAAAAATTCATTATTTTTTCTCATATTTTAGCCACATGCGTAGAGCAAAATCCTTAAAAAATATTCACAGACAGGACTTGACATTGATAAATGTGAGATCTTTGCTATGATGACTTTTCTTGATTGTTATTTAATCTTAATTCTTTGATGATGAAGCTTAGAGTCATACAAAAATGATTCAAAAATAAAAATCAACTGAAAGTTCTATCAAAAACACAAGTGTGATTATTCTCCTTGTTAGAGAAAAACATGCCATTGTAACTCAGTGTCTCTCAGGTAAAGAAGAGCTTTCATGAACCTTTAATATCTATTACAAACAAAGTGAGACCAGAAATATTGATCATTTGGAATTTGTTCTAAGTGTTGTGACATACACTGTGGGAATTTAATTTGAATGTCAAGCCATGGGAGTGGATGCTTTGTGTCTACATTTTAATAAAAACTTTTAAAAATCAGACCATTTATCTTTTTTTTTTTTTTAAAGATTTATTTATTTATGCATACAAGCACTGGGGTACAGGCCAGAGGTGTGGGGGGAGGGTGGTGAGAGGATTCACCACAGA